>ML785384.1:452344-501907 GCA_009831015.1 Picea engelmannii
ATCTAAGTGGGAAGATTAATTGCACTTAGTTGAGTTTTCCTATACTAATGGGTATCAAGATTCATTTAAAATGAGCTCATTTGAAGCTTTGTATGGTATGAAATGCAATACTCCAGTGACTTGGGACAACCCAACATATAGAGTGGTACTTGGGCCAGAATTGCTCAAGGACATGGAAGACCAGATGGTTAGAATTAAGCAGAATTTAAAGGCAACTCAAGATAGACATAAAATTATGTAGATAAGAAAAAGATAGGTAGAGAATTTAAAGTGGGGGAGCATGCGATTTTGAAATTGAAGCCCAAGAAGATCTCATTGAAGTTGGGTAGTTGTAGAAAGCTAGCAAACAAATTCTATGATCCATTTGAGATATTGGACAGAATAGGGCCAGTTGCATACATGCTTGCATTGCTTGCTTCCATGAATGTGCATAATGTATTTCATGTCTCATTGCTAAAAAAATATATGTACATGATCCTAACCATGTTATTGATTGACATCTGATTTAGGTGGAGACAGAGGGAGACTTCCAGGTCTAACCAGTGCATCTTTCACCCACTCCTCATTCCTCATTCATTTTGATCTTGTCTTGGGAAGGAAAAACGAATTGTTGGAGAGGAGACATTGTTTTGTTGCTTGTAATGACTGCTAGTGCATTTCAACCATGAACTAATGCCTTCATGTCTGAGGTGCATCAGGATGTGTTAAGTTTTTCTCACAACCCTGAATCCTGAGAGTCCCAGCCTACATATTCTTGACTAGATGCACTAGAGCCCTGGAAGGAGATGGATAGCCTGAGGGACTGCATGGCAGAGAAGGGGGTCCATTCTCTTGGGTTGTGCAGGCTGGATAGAAGAGAGCTGGTGTACTTGGATTGTTGTGTTTGTTGAGAAACATGTGAGAGCTTGAGTGTTGAATGGCTTGGGAAGCTAAGTGACACATTGGAACCGTCCTTGTGGATTCATAGCCCTGGCTCGGGGGTGACATTGTTGTTGATACTTGGAACAACTGTGTCTACGGTTGGGTGGAACATCCTTGGTCTGCAGCCAGTTGGTGAACCATTTTTCTTAAGAGAAGTGCTCTTTGTCATGTGTTTCTCTACTGTATATTTATTTCCACTATGTATGACTTATTGTCTCTGAGAATTTGTATGTTATAACATGCATTCCTATTGGTTATTATTATGCATGGCATGTTTAAACATTCTTTACATTGTGGCATGAATCTTTATTATTGCATGTGCTACTATCATGTGTCTTTCATGCTTCTTTAACAATTAAAGGGCATAAAAATTTGAATTTTAGTTTCAAACAAAGTTCTTGAGGTAGCGTACCCGGTTAGGGGTGTCTAGGTACGCTATAGTCTGATGTACACTCGTACCAATCTACATCCTTGATAGGGTTACCTTGGATGAAGTTGAGAGGGTCATCATTGCTCTTAGACTTGGTAGGATCTCATGTTCTCGACTCCAACTCATCATTACATTGTTGAGATTTGTACATATATCCATGATCCAACCTCAGATGTAGTTCCTCATATTTGATTGACTTGGTTTCCTCATTCTCATATCCCTTAGTTTGAGCTCTCATTCAATTAGCTCATGACAAATATTTAGAGCGTCATTCCTATTCAACAAGGCTTATCATATTATTTCCACCCTGCTCACCTCAAGGCATCCCATTAGTGCTTATGTACTCATATAAGCAACAATTGTGATGTAAACCTGCTCCTTTAACCTAGGAATATGTATATAGAATTTATTATGTCATTTTATTATACTTTGTCCCTCTTTTTCTATCATAATATTGTACTTGAGACCTCATGATATCTCACCAATTCAACCCCTTTATGATGGGCACACAATTGTAATCATTATCACAAGTTATCTTGACTAGCATGGTTATGCCTACCTCATCCCTATTGATATCATGTAACTCAAAACCTTGTGTCCCTCTCATTGATAGGTTGTATTATTGGAACCTCTCTCTCTCTCCTCGGTTGTTGCATCCATTGGTAAAAGATTCAAACTATAATGTATTTTGGTCATATGATGTGTTGCTAACCTCATACATTAGGGGGCATCTGTTATCACCTAAAATTGGACCACCTAGACCAAAATCCTAGGTGCACTAAAATAACCTAACAATAGTTTGGGTACCATGACGTAAAACCCACTTTTACACCATGTCCAATCTAATTAACTTACATGAACCCCTTTACTAAAGTTAATTTCACTCAAAAAGGCATAAAAACCCACTTTTACATAATAATCCACTTAATTAACTTTAGGAACACCTTTTTTAAAAGTTAATCTCAATTAATTAAGTCATAAACCTTTTTTTTTTATGACTTTTCCCTCCTATTTTGAATTTTAAAAAGCAAAATGATGAGAGAAATCCCATTTTTTTGATATAAAACTAGGAGAGGTCTCCCCCCATTTGATATTCTCATTCATTTTTTCACTCATCTTTGTTCTCTTGCTCTTCATTTCCTCATTGTGGATTTTTTCCCCAGATTTTGCTTCTATATTATGGAAACCTTAGTTTCTTGAGAAGCACATGCTTGTTGCAACCATCTATAGCCATAGGAGAGAGAAACTACAACCACATACTCAAGGAAATCAAACAACCCTCCCAAGGAGAGGCCACTAGAAGATCAACACCTTCAAGGGTTCTCCACATATGTCATTGTACATCTATTCCAGTTGGGTAATGGATGATTTATTTATTCTGTGATTTACTAGTTGTTCGTGTCTACTTCTTTGCTCCATTTATTTTGTTTTCTGAAGAACAACATGTTGGACACACCGACCACACTAAGAGGGGGGGTGAATCAGAGTAGGGATATTTTTTTACACTTCTTTCAAAACTTTAATTAGCAACCACTTCAAACATATTATTCATTCATACTTAGATATTTGCATGTATCAACAACATTCATCAATAATAAACCATCACCATAATAAACACAAAGAACACCATATATATGTGTAATCTTTTTGTATTATGTGTTACAGGAGATTGCAATATCTAGGGTTTATCAACACCAACTGAAAAGAGCACCAACTCCAAGAGAGTACCAACTCTCAATACAAGACCCAACTTGCAGATCTCGGCACCAACTGAGATGTGAGGAATCCAACCCTCAAGTACAAGACCCAACTTGTAGACAGAAAGCAACCTATCAATTTTTTTTCTACAGGTCCATGACCTGTATGTACTGCAACATGCAGTTATCTATGCCCTTCTTAAATGAAACCCATGGATGTTTGTTCCTCTGTGGACTGTAACTCATGGACTTCTTCATAAACCTTCCAATTTCACTGTTACTTCTTCTATCACAACGTTGTCACCTTCATTGTCTCTGTCACAACTTTGTCATTGTCTCATCAATCTGTATATGATCATAAAACTTGTGCCTTACCAACATACATGCATCTATCATGAATCAAGAGATACATCAACAATGAATAATGAACTAGAGCATCAACCATTTACAACTTGTGCTATATACGATATCATCAAACATATGCAGATATTAAGCATCTCCAACAACCTATGCATGTCCCTCATTCATACATCATCATATAGCATAGATACCCCTCAACCAAGTACATGTATCTCAAAAAGAAGGGAACTATAAGAACCATATCATTACTATACCATACATAAGAGTGATGCTCACTCAACGAACCATCCAACATATAACATATCCAACCATTCCAAGTATGCCTCAATCATACACCACAACATCACTAAGATATAACATCATAAACATATAGACCCACCCTTGCACACTGTAACTGACCTGATGTCTCATATCATATATCAATAGATGAATCTCAACCTCAACAATCTGGATCAACCATACCTTCTCATGCTTGCAAAAATTCTTTTGCATATCCATGATTTTCCCTTCTAAATCTATCAAGTAGTCATGCTTTAATCTTTTGAAGCTCGCGTACATCTGTGTCTCAACTGCACTACAACTCACAGATGTATCAGAGATTAGGGTTGGTCAATTTTGTTGCAACTCTGAGAATTTTTGCTCGACTTCCTTCGTAACTTCGGATGCATCAATGGGTACTTACAATAAACCTTTCACAAGCTAAAGGATATTCAATATGCTCAATAGATACACAATATAAGAGATCCTTACTCTCTTATTTATATAGGGATTATATTATAACCAACTTTACCCAACTTCCTTCTTTTAGGGCTAACCCACTTCTAACCACTTTGTCCACTTATAACCACTTTATCCAAAAATAGTAAACTCTCCATTTCTAGTTGCAAATAATTTATTTTTAATTATATTCTTATTGCAACAACTTAACCCATCATTAACTCCTAGTTACAACCACTTTGACTAGTAAACTTCTTCTAGGAGCTTATAGAATAAGTTGACTTCTTTGACCTTCTAGGGGATTCTAGATAACTAATGAGGGTTCTCCAACTTCATAAATCTATAACTCTCTAACCGTGAGGATTTATTTGATGTTCTGCATATCACCGGAAAATGGCATGATATGTACTATCCTTCTAGAATAATCTTACCTTCAAATACATTGTTTTGGGTTCCCTAAGCAAACTACTGGGGCTAACCATTTGGACTTTGCAAAGAATCTTCCTGTGAGGGATTTCACCATAAGGGGACCACTTTGGATTTCATCCATTTGGTACTTCTTATCATGACATCGATGATACAATTTCCTTTGACATCAACCTTTTGACATACATTAATGACAACATAATCCAACAATCAATAACATCAATGATATAACTTCATTTGAGATCAACCTTGACATCAATGACAACACATCAATCCATCTATGAACTCACACATTAATGACAACACATCACTATGACACAAACCCTTTGACATCAATGACAACATAATATTACAATCTCCCCCTTTGACATCAATGACAACATAATATTACAATCTCCCCCTTTGGCATTAATGGCAATACCAACATTGATGTGAACACCAATCATTGATGGTAATGATGATGGCAACACTTTGACATGGTAACACTCATGCTCCCTCTGTGATCATCTCTCCTCATCAATTTTTCTATCTCTCCACATCAATGTGACTATCTCTCCCCCTTTGACATCAATGGAAAACGGTATATCTCTTTGGGGTTGCTCCCCCTGGCAGAACTGTCCCTAAGGCTACTCCCCCTATCTCTCCTTTTTTGAAAAAGGATATCACTTTGATGCAATGTTGATGGAATAGCTGCCAACGCTCCCTCTATGATCATCTCTATTGTCTCTCCTCTTGGAATCATACCTATGTAACCAATCAAGGGATAAATAATAACTCCCCATATGGGTATGTCTCCCCCATGTCTTCTCTGCAAGATGTTGTTGCTTTAACGAAGCATTGATCAATTGCACAAAAATACTGCATCAAGAATACCATGCTCTATTATTCCTTTTGATGATCCTTGGACCTGTCCATGCATCATACAATGATCCATCAATCTGTACCTGTACCATCAACAAGTGCATCAACCATGCACCAAACCTGTATCACCAATCAGTGCATTAACCATACACCAATCTTGTATCACCAATAAGTGCATCAACTATGCACAACACAACATGCCATAAACAATCTCATCAACCGAATCATATCTATCCAACAAGATCAATCACCAAGACAACTCTCAACCATATGCACAATATCATCAAGATGTGCATCAATCGAGACTATTCACAAACCAAATTATACCATAGTCAAGATGTGCTTCTAAAAGTATATCCATACATATATGCCACATCATCTATCTTCCCACTAGCAAATGCCTCTTACAATGTAGCAAACATGTACTAATCATGCATCATCCATATATCAAGTTGTGACTCATCAAGATGTATCAATATCACCATAACATGTTTCAATCATGCACATCATCCATGTACTATACATCATGTGTCTCAACCATATGCCAAGAATATGTGCCATATGTGTACCAAACATGTACTTCAACCATATACTAAAGATATACGTCAATGTAATGAACAAGAGTCCTATATCAATGCACCAATACCAATAACATCATCAACCATACAACGTGCCAACCATGTACCTCAAACAAGTGTCATATCAATCAAGATATGCCTCAACCAACTACCATAAGCCATGTGCTAATGTATCCAAGATATGCACTAGTAATGTATCTCAACAAGTAGGCCTCAATCAACATGCACCATATATGTCAATTTATCAATTAAGTGTCTCAATTAGGTACCCAACATGTACATCAACCAAATGTCAAGATATTCAATGAGTAGGCCTCCAACAATACATCACACTATCATCAACCCATGTGCCAACAATGCATGAACTAATCACAAAATAAATACCTCTCAAGATATATCAATAGAGTTCGCATATCTATCAATCATATACTACAACAAATCTGCCTCAAAAACATTCACTACATCAAGTATAATGCAGTAATAACACCTCTAAACATGTACCAAGTATGTCCCTCAATAGATCAATGATATACCTCTAGCTAGTATCGCATCACCCATGATGTACTTCATAAACATGGTGCCATAACCTCATTGATAAAATACATAACATAACGAACACCGTACCTTAACATAAAATGTCTCAATCCACACTCTAGGGTTAGTACCATGCATCCAAGATAGGCATCAAGCATATGATCCAAAACTCAACCACATATTATTACCATACATTCATCAAACACACATACAAACATGAAAACCTGAAGCATACCATCTCAGACCTTCCATAAACTATATTGTATCATCAAACCTATAAGTTTTAAACCTCTGAAGTAAAGCAATGCATACAGATTCTTAAGCAAAACATAAATTAATCAATGGCTCATACACATCGTACACATATATTTATGTTGGAAACCCTTAATCGGGAGAAAACCAGCCTTCCTTGGTGTCGCACCTTTCAACTCTTCATTGTATTAATTTCACCATTCACCATACAATATATACAATATTTTAGGTATTCTGTAGCTACCAAAACCCTAATCCCTTAATCCGAGATTAATTTAGAAAACCGCTAAAAATAGAAAAATCCGCTAAAATAACAAAAACCACCCAAAAAAACACTACGTGTAATCGGGGGGGGGGGCAAACTTGGCCCCCCCTGGGACCCCCCCAAGAAAGCGCCTGACGCACATGACACATTTTTCAAATATGACGTGCCCACACAGACACATGCAAAGAATATAACACATACCCAACAAAACCATGTTGCAACTCATCTGTACACCCCTTTTCTAAGGGCGTTACCTTATGTACACAACTTCACTACATACATCTCGCGTATGTACATGACTTTTCTTCAGACAGACTGTGTATATATGAGAATGTTCCCATAGGAGTCCGCGTATGCCTCCGAAAATTAAAGGCATTCCTCATTATTTATGCCTTCATTCATGTCTGGTTGTTTAGTGTTCTTCATCCACTTCTGAAAGTGTTCTAGTTTCTCAACACTGGTTTTCTGAGCTTCCATTCTTTCAACCTTGTCTTTCTTCCATGCTTCATTTTCTCTTCGTTCCATATAGTATGAAGTATTCCTCATTAACTGTCTCCTTGAATTCCAACAATCCTGAGATTTGTGGGCAAACCCACTGCAAGTGTAACATCTCATGGTGTGACAATGTGCAACAATGTGTCCCACTTGATTACATATCCAACATCTTAATATGTTGTTGAATCTTCCAACATTTCTCCTTGCATAATGTCTGCAATCCAAAGCCTTGTGACCATAATCATTACATGAGAAACAATGAACATTGAAAACATTTTCATACCTGTGCTTTTGTGTCAACCTTGAAGGTGTCTCCTTTCTGAATTTGCTTTGAGGTGTAGCACCTGCTTCTTGGTGTCTTCCTTGCTTTGATCTTCTGAATATTTTCTTGTTTTGTGCATTTGCTTGACTTGTATCTTTATTTCCACTTATTGAAAATGAAGGATTTACCTCATGCTTATTAGAAGTGCTAGCTTCAGAGTGTGGTGCTTCCTTGTTGTATCCAAGACCGGATTTATCATTTGGTGATCTTTGACTATCCAAGATTTCATCCAAGATTGTTGAGTTGTTCATGAACTTGATATGAGTATTTGACTTCTCTACTTTCTTTCTGATATCAATAACTTTTGCTTCCAACTTATGGCATGATTATTCCTTTTCATTTACTTTATTCTTCAATAGTTCCTCTACCCTTTTGGCTTCTTCAATTTGGGTCTTTAAATTGACATTGACTTCAAGGCTTTTGCTAAGCTCATCATCTACCTTCTTATTTCCTTCTGCATGACTAATTATTTCATTCTTTAGTCTTTTGATCTCTTCTTCTTTTTCTTCTAATTGAGTCTTTTTATTTTCTTCTTGTTTCTTCAACATTTGCTTTAGTGCCATGGTATTCCTTGGGTACTTTTCTAGGACTTCCTTAGTGTATTTTCCAACATACTCAAAAGCACTTGAATAATGTCCTATTTCCATGCTAACATCATCTAACTCAGATAAAACTTTTATTTTAAACTTCAACAATTCTTCCTCTTCATCTATAAGATAATTGTCGACTGATTCTACACAAACTACTTCTAGATATTCCTCTTCATTTGTAGGAGAACATTCAACATCATCACACTTATAATTATTGCATTTAGAATATTTTGGAGACTCTTTACCTTCATTATCCTTAATGGAGTTGTCTGTTGTGTCTTGTCTTTTGTCTTGATATACCTTCTCTAACTTCAGTCATAGGTCCTTGGCAGAGGAATGTTGTCCTATGCTTTCTTTGACAGAACCCGAGAATCCATTGAAGATGGTCTTTAGTGCCACTGCATTGTTCTTATTTTCTTCCTTTTGGGCTGTAAATTTTGACTGATTCTTTGAGGGAACTGATCCACCAACAATTGTGTTCCAAACACCTGCTCCTTTTGCCTTCAAATACCCTTTCATTTTCGTTCTCCATGTTGATTAATTTGTGTCATCAAAGAAGGAAACTTCATCTGCATGTTCATCCATTTGTGTGTCCATGGATCTCCTTCAAGTTTGTAAAGGCTTATAGTGAAGGCTTGCTCTGATACCAATTGTTGGACACACTGACCACACTGAGAGGGGGGGTGAATCAGTGCAGGGCTCTTTTTTTACAGTTTTTTCAAAACTTTAATTAGAAACCACTTCAAACATATTATTCATTCATACTTAGCTACTTGCATGTATCAACAACTTTCATCAATAATAAACCATCACCATAGTAAACACAAATACCACCATATATATGTGTAATATTTTTGTATTATGTGTTATAGGAGACTACAATCTCTGGGGTTTATCAACACCAATTGAAAAGAGCACCAACTCCAAGAGAGTAACAACTCTCAATACAAGACCCAACTTGCATATCTCAGCACCCACTAAGATGTGAGGAATCCAACCCTCAAGTACAAGACCTAGCTTGTAGACATAAAGAAATCTGTCAAATAGTTTTCACATGTCCGCGACCTATATGTACTACAACACATGGGTATTCGCGCTCTTCTTAACTGCAACCCACAAATGTTCGTGCCTCTTTGGACTGCAACCCATGGACTTCTTCAAAACCCTTCCAATTTCACTGTTACTTCTTTTATCACAACTCTGTCACCTTCACTGTCTCTATCACAACTCTGTCATTGTCTCATAAATCTGTATCTGATCATAAAACTTGTACCTTACCAACATACATGCATCTATCATGAATCAAGAGATACATCAACAATGAATGATGAACTAGAGCATCAACCATTTACAACCTGTGTTATATACCATATCATCAAACATATGCAGATCTGAAGCATCTCCAAAAACCTATGAATGTCCCTCATGCATACATCATCATATAGCATAGATATCCCTAAACCAAGTACATGTAGTTCAAAGAGACATGGATTATAAGAACCATATTAGCATTGTACTATACATAAGAGTGATGCTCACTCAACCAACCATCCAACATATACTATATCCAACCATACCAAGTATGCCTCAAGAATACACCACAACATCATTAAGATATAACATCATACACTTATAGACTTACCCTTACACACTGTAATTGACCTGATGTCTCAAATCTCAAATCAACAGACCAACCTCATCCTGAGCAATCTGGATCAACCATACCTTCTCATGCTTGCACAAGTTCTTTTGCACATCCGTGCTTTTCCCTTCTACATCTCGCGGGTATCCTCGCTTTACTCTTCTAAATCCCACATACATTCGCGTCTCAACTACAGTACAACTCGTGAATGTCTAAGAGATTAGGGTTATTCAAGTTTGTTGCAACTCTGAGACTTTTCCCTCGACTTCCTTCGTAACTTTAGATGCATCAATGGGTACCTACAATAAACATTTCACAATCTAAAGGATATTCAATATGCTCAATAGATCTACAATATAAGAGACCCTTACTCTCTTATTTATACTCTCCAAGTAGCTTCCTCTAGGTGTTATCTTCTAACCAACTTTACCCAACTTCCTTCTTTTTAGGGCTAACCCACTTCTAACAACTTTGTCCACTTACAACCACTTTATCCACAAATAGTAAACTCTCCACTTCTAGTTGCAAATAATTTATTTTTAATTATATTCTTATTGCAACAACTTAACCCATGATTACCTCCTAGTTACAACCACTTTGACTAGTAAACTTCTTCTAGGAGCTTCTAGAATAAGTTGACTTCTTTGACCTTCTAGGGGATTCTATATAACTCATGAGGATTCTCCAACTTCATAAGGCCATAACCGTGAGGAGTTATGTGATGTTCCACATATCACTGGAAATGGAATGACATGTATTATCCTTTTGGAACAATCTTACCTACAAATACACTATTTTGGGTTCCCTAACCAAACTGATGCGGCTAACCATTTGGACTTCGTAAAGCGTCTTCTTGTGAGGGATTTGACCATAAGGGGACCACTTTGTAGTTCATCCATTTGGTACTTCTTATCATGACATCGATGATACAACTCCCTTTGACATCAACCTTTTAACATACATTAATGACAACATAATCAAACAATCAATAACATCAATGATACAACTTCCTTTGAGATCAACCTTGACATCAATGACAACACATAAATCCATCTATGACATCACACATTAATGACAACACATCACTATGAAACAAACCCTTTGACATCAATGACAACACATCAATCCATCTATGACATCACACATTAATGACAACACATCACTATGACACAAACCCTTTGGCATCAATGACAACATAGTCTGACACAACATGAATCTTAGATTAGATCTGTTCATGGAAAGATATGGTTTTTAGTTTTCTAACTCTTTTGTCTGTGATCTTAAAGGAACCACAAGGTTTGCAAATTTGATAACCCTTGTTGCAGATTTGCACCAACAATAGACTTATTTAGTGACCTTTGGCTATAGGTTGACACTATTGTAGACCTTAGTAGAAGTTCATGACACATGAAGGTTGTAGTTTGATACTTTTGTAGGCCTTTGCATTTTTTTTTGACACGGAATCACTGTGGGTCGATACTTCTATAGAACTCTATAAATTTTGTGACATGGAATTGTTGTTAGTGAACACTTCTATAGATAAATATAGAAATTCTTATATAGGTTAAATGTAGGTAGACACTTCTGTAGACCTTTGTAGAAATTGATGTACGGGCACATATGTGCTTCAATCATTGGGGGAAGGTATATATGATGGAAAATTATAGATTAATGTAGTAAGAATGAGGGTATATAGGCATCAAAATGGTGAAATAAGTAAGACATGGGTAATTAAATGGTAGGAATGGATATAGGAAATGGATGGAAAAAGATCAAAGTTAATATATGATGAATGTAATGGTAGGTACGAGTAGTGAAATGTTTTTACTCTTGTAGACTTGTGGTGAATATGTTACGGGTTGAATACTTTGACGATCAAATTCACCTTTACATCGTGCTCTTGTATGATTGCATAAGTAACAATAGTCCTTTGAATGTTTACAACTATGTGCCTCAAGATGCTTGTCTTGGAAATAATACATTTTGTCTTGATATTTGAAAGATAATGGTATGAAATGTTGAAATGAAGTGAATCTTCAACATACCCAATGTATTATATATATTTTCCACTAAATTTGTTTATGATCCGTTGAACTTGGTCATGATATATTGAATTTGGTTTTGACGTAATGTTGTACAATGTATTTATTTTGATGATTAGCCTTGAGAAAGATATTTTCATGCATATCAGTTTGAGTATCATCGTGTTGGGATATTGATTGTCTACAACTTGTAATATATAGCTTTGGAAAAGAGTTAGCAATACATGGTTTGAACACATTTTTTTTCTTGTTATTTTTTCTTTTTCTCAAAACACAAGTGTTATTTTGTGCTCTACCTCGTGGTGCCTTAGACTCGTGGTGCCTTAGAGAGGTTTTCACCATGGAGAGATATAATATTTTTTTATTTTTATTTTTTACATATCAAGAATTTCCTTAGAAGAGGTTGTCTAGTGAAGACCTATACTAGATGCTTTAGAAGAGGTTTTCACCATGCTCCTTTGACAATGTTTTTTTATAGAGTTTAAACATGTGTCCATTGACCAAAAGAGGTCAATTTTATTCATATATTGTTTTTATCTTGATTGATCCATTGCCATAGAAGGTATCATTTTGATAAGGTCCCATCCATCTGGCCTTAGACTCACCCTTGAATTCCTCGAATCTTGAATCATAGAGTGGGGCCCAATATCCTACGTTGAATACCTTTGTCTTGATATACTTTACTCTTTATTAGTGGGTTACTTTAGTGCTGAAAAAATCTTGTTGTTTGTACTCATCCAATATATTTATTTATCCTTTCTTGTTATGCTTCAGAGAGATCCAATCCTAGGTTCACAGTCGTCCTTAATGTTTGAATTTCAAATTTAATTAGGGGCATAACTTTCTTTCCATAAATAAATTCATAGCTTTATATGCCCATGTAGCTTATGTTAATATATTTGCCTAATCTTTTTTATGTTGCTTTAATGTCTTTGTTAGGATATTCTCTAATTTTTTTCATTACTTTTACTTCTCCATTTGCCTGAGGGTGATAAGTAGTTGACTCCTTATGCTGAATATTGCATTGGTGCATGAGATTCTCAATGAGATTGGAAGTAAATTATGGCCCTTACTATTTCATAATCTCTCCAGGCACTCTAAATATTGTAAAGATATTTTCATACATAAATTATTCTATCTTTTTCTCTTTGACATTTTTCTTTGACTTCACTTATGCTTGTTTTGTCAAGTAGTATATATAAACAAGTATGTGCTCATTTTGGTTGGATTATGGATCAATGGGTCCCACCAAGTCTAAGCCTCACTTTTCAAAGAGTTCCATTGATACTTATATATGTAGTGACATCTCATCCCTTTTTATGGGTTGCCCAGTTCTTTGGCATTGATCATAGTGTGATGCATATTCTTTTATGTCCTTGTGAAGTGTTGGCCAATAGTACTCTGCTTGAAGAATTTTATAGGTTGTCCTCTTTACAACAAAGTGGCCCTCACAAGGTTCATAATGGAAAGCATGTAGTGTGTCATATACTTCATCTTCCTTGATGCAACGATGGAGTAGTTGGTCTGGTCCAAGTTTGAATAAGTAGCCTCTAGTCCATGTGTATGTTGAACTTTTTCCTAACAATCTTGTAGTGTTCTTTGTAGGAAAAGTGTCGAGGAAATTTTCCTAAAGATAGATAATTTTCTATGTTAGCAAACCACGAGGTTTGCAATTAGATTGCAAATAGGTGATCATATGGAAAGTAATCATCAACAACTTCCTGATTTGCACTATTTGTTAGTCTAGACAAAAAAAATTGTAACAACATTTTGTTTTCTAGGTTTTCCAAGTATGGTCGAGTCAAATTCTTGCAATAACAAAAAATATATAATAATCCTTTGACCTTTCATTCAAGATTGTTTTGTTCATAAAATATTTGATTGTGAAATGGTCAATATGTACAAACAATGGGTAACCAATGATGTAATATCTAAATTTATTGATTGCATAAACTACAACAAGAAACTCTTTCTTTATGACTATTTAATTAATTTATGCTCCTAACAAATTTATTTTGATATAGTAAATGGGAAATGGCTCCTTAAATTGTTGTTGCCCAAGGATTGCACAATGATTGCACCTAATGCTCTATACAGGCACCAATATGAATGTGGAATAGTATATCCCATTTTGGGATTTGTAAAACACATGCTTCCATCAATTTATTTTTTATACTATTAAATGTTTTTGACACTTGGATGACCAACAAAATTTTGCATTCTTGAATAAAAGAGTAAACAAAGGAGCTTCCAATTTACTAAAATCCTTAATAAACCCTCTGTAGTAGCTTCCATGTCCTAGAAAACTTCTAACATTGCTTTTGTTTTTTAGGTGTTTGCAAGTGTTAGATGATGGCCACTTTGGCTAGGTTACCTTAATCCCACTAGGAGAAATGTGATGACTTAGAACTATACCCTTATTCATGAGTATGAAGCACTTTTCATTACTTAAGGATAATTTCCTTTCTAGGCAATGCTTCAAGACATTTTCCGGATTTGTTAAGGCCTCCTAAAATGTGTTTCCATAGGTAGTGCAATTATCCATGTAGATTTCCACATTATCATGCACTAAATATGAGAAAATACTTAGATCAACACTTTGAAATGTAGTAGGTGCATTACATGGTGTAAATGGGATTACCCTATAAGCAAAGGTTCCCCAAGGGTAGGTGAATGTTGTTTTTATCTTGGTCCTCTAGGTTTTTGTATTTTATGGTAAAAGGAAAATATCATTTCTAGTAGGTTTATTGAGTTCTTTGTCACCCATCCATATTATTCATTTGCCTCCTTTATTGGGAACAATGACATACGGTGAATGAAATTTGCATCCAAAAGTTTTTGAAACTCAATTTTAACTATGTCTTATAGTGTCTAAGGGTTCATTCTTATTTGTGGTTGTCTTATACGTGGTTTTTATAGATGTTAAGATGAATACCTTGCATGTATTTGTAATCCAAAGCAAAAGGAGAACTGTGTTTTTTGAGAATATCTAACAATTGTTGTTCTTGGACATGATTCAATTTGTTGCTAATTTTCAATTTTATTAGAGGAATTTTTTACTGTTTTCGACTAATTATTTCTCTATTTCAGTGGTAAGCGAGTATTTCCAATATGTATGATGTATATAAATAGAGTTTTCATGCTCTTATTCATCCTCTTTGCCACTGTATTCTCAAATATGGATAGAATTAGGATACATATTTTACATGTAATTTGAGAGCATGGTCTCTTCATCTATCTCTTTCAGTGCTAAAGTAATGTCGATGAAGGAAATATTTCCCTAGATGATCAAAGTGATATTGTATTTATAGAATAGACAGTTAAATCATTAAGATATTTTTGGATAATTTTACAAATAAGATCGCAAATGATATTTGCATAGATATTTGAAAAGTAGCACCTACATTTATTAATTTGAAAGGCATTCTTTCATAAGCAAAGGTCCCCCAAGGTGTGGTGAATGTGGTTTTTCACTTGTCATCCCTATTTACTAGAATATGATTATAACAAGAAAAACCATGAAGAAGGGACATCATTTGTGATCCCACCACTTACTGGAAAATGAGTTCCATGTTAGGAAGAGGAAAATTATCTTTCACACTTGTCATATTTAATGCATGAAAATAAACACATAGTATTATATCACCATTATTCTTCTGTACAGAGACAAGGTTAGATACCCATTCAAAATAATTTACAAGAAAAATAATATGGGCATTGACAAGCTTTTCAACTCCCTTTCTAATAGCAGCTTCCAACGCATGGTTAATATGCCTTTGTCTTTTCCTTATCAGTTTTGCTTCTTCCTTGATAGGAATAACATGTTGAATAATATTAGGATCAAAACCACTATATCCTCATATGACCAAGCAAAGACATCCTTAAATTCAAAAAAATAGATCCATGAATTCATGTTTTTCTTCTTTTGAACATTGGGCTCCAATCTTAAAATTTTTTAGGTCTTCTTGAGTCCCAACGTTCATCGAAACGATACTTCAAATTTTTATTTTTGACTCCTCCTATTCCTTTTCCTTTTTTTTTCAAACATCACTGAATGGGAATGATCTCTCTAGAGGAGTCAATCCTTTAGGAAATTTATTACTTCTAAAGATATAATTTCCTTTCGTTTTATCGGCTCATTCTGCAAGAATGCACAAATACTTTCATCATCAGGAAAAACTTGCACTGATTCTACATTATCAGGAAAGTGAGGATGATATAAAGACATGAATATGCAATCATGCCTTTGATGAAATAATTTCCTTGTAGGGATAGTTGCAAAAACAACAACCCTATCAGCCATGGAATTCAAGTCGCTCCTTATATGAGTGATATTAAAAGATAAAAGATATGAGATAAAATACCATACTCCATGTCTATACCTTTTAAGAAAGTTGTTTGAGGGTGTGTATATTATTCTAACCAAATTTACAACAAGTTTAGAATCCCCCAAAACAATAAGATGATAACAACCAAGATTGTTCAAGCATTTTCAATTCTAAGAATCAAGGCTTCAAATTCTATGACATTCTTAGTACATGCAAATTCTAATATGTAAGAAAAATTATGAATCTTTCCCACAAGAGAATAAAATACTATGCCCACTCTGTTACCCTCACTTGAACACACACCATCAAAATGCATGTGCCACATTCCATCCTCGGGATTTGGAGGTGGTGAAACATAATCATTATCTTCCTCTAGAAAATTTGAGTATACACCAATGTCTTCCTTAATATAATTGACATGAGGTTGTGGAAGACTTTATATGTAGGGTGATATTCGTCCTTCCCAGAGAAGAATGATGTTCTTTCCATTATTGGTAAGGGACATGTGTGTCCCATCTAGTGAAATATATCCACCAGACAATGCTTGTCAATATATTTCCAAAATGATGGAATAGTTGTTGACTAGCATGTCAATCACTTGAATATTACAAGTGGTTCTTATCTCTGGGTGACCGCACAAAACTAAGGTCACATCCTTGATTTCACTGATAGTAGCTTGTTGTTTACTACTATTAGACATCACACTCTTTGAATTTTCATTTGTACATGAAAGGCCTAACTCTTCCATGATGATCTTTGACATGACATTAGGACCTGTTCCGCCATCAATTAGACAATAATGAGCAATTTTATCCGTAATATTTACAAATACATAGAAGGGAGGATTTTTAATATAAATTCTAGGATTATAGACACCTACTTTATTTATGTACATTCCTTCTTCATTCCGTTCTTCAGATAAACTAGCAATAGTGGAAGTTTACCTTCGATGAAATATTTCAGATGCCTTTGTTATTAAGGGACGGTGACCATATTCAATAGAGATGCATCTGCTTTTATTGTAGTCAGTTGCTTCAAGATATTGTACTTAGATGAAGAAGTATAGGTAGAAACCTCTTGAATTTTTGTACCCTTACTAATATGAGGATTAGCTTGCTAAGAGGATGAACTAGGAGCAACAATAGTCTTGGGAGGACCTCCTTTTCCCTTACTTTGATAATATTTTTTTTGGGTATAAACCATCATGACATCCTCTTCTTGAGCCCAATATAAGGCAACAGTATTTGTATCAATTTTGTTTCCAAAGATGTGCTCTCTTGCATTCAATTTGATATCATAGGTATTTTCATTGTGATTCTCTTCACAAAAATTGCACGAGGTTCTTGAAAGGATAGCCTTAGGATGAAAGTTATTAGTTTGATTCTTGTAGGAAACCCGTGCATAAGTTTTATCTAGATCATAGGTGTAAGTCAATCCTTTTCTTTCGAAAGCAATCATTCGATTCCTCATATCCTAGACAAGTTGTAATATTGTTGACATATCATTATGTTTGACAAAGTCTTCAACAGGAAGACATGTTCTTTCCAACTATTACTCAAACTCTAAACAAGTCTATAATGCAGATCCCATATTGTTAGCATTCTTCTCCTCTAGCATATGATGATAGGTATAAGGAAGGGTGTTATAGTAGTGCATTAATGCAATTTGATTACGAGGTCTAATGATTTCTGGAACATGATTGTATAATTTGGTGAAACAAAAATTGAAAGATTTAATCTCTGGTCCAGTTTAATCTCGTTTAATCTCATTTGTATTGCATCCACCTAGATGTCGACTCACTTCCATGTTGATTTTTCAGTTGCCATGTCTTCGCGAAGTAATACCTAAGTGGTGAGCCAATATTTATATCTTATCAATCCATATACCTACGTGGTGGGCCAACACTTATATCCAACGACATATTACTTACCACTCCGATCTTGCGTGCATTTAAAATTTGTGGCATATATCAAATGTTCAAACATTATTGCCTATGAACTTAATGATTATGGAATTTTGATTCACACATAACCTTTGTTCAAGAGCATTGAAAATGGTCTTAACTTAGATTACATATGCAATCATAAGAATAGGGAAACATACAATTTTCTCATTTTATAAGTACCATGTTATCAAAATGTTGAAGTATGAAGAGAAGTAATCATCATTATCGTGCATTGAATTGAAGTGGAACAAACCAATTTCATCTTTTAATCAAGCATCATAAGAACTGCTTATCAGTAAACCATAACTTTTGAAGCTTCATCATCATATTATTGACATGTAAGTAGGCCAATATGCTTAGGAGAATGCTTGAAAATAATCATTTATGTGTTTTCTTATAGGGGACACCACCTATTAATATTATATCATAAAATATATATAGGCCTTGCAATCATTTGCAAGCTTTTATAATAGGTGACTAGATTTCCAGTCAACATCTGGTGACTCCATGAGGAAGTCAATTTTCTAATTGGCTAGAACTCAAAATTTGTGGTTTTTCTTTGAAACTTAGAAGTTAAATTTGATGATCATTTCTTCTTCTCGGGTATTTCAATAAATTTTTCATAGGAGTTTCCGGTATTCTCTTGAATAAACTCTTATGGAGGGTAGAATAGGAAAGGAGAAAATGGGAACAAGTTGTAATCATCAAGTCTCAACAAGACAATCTGGTAGGTTCAACAAATACTACATAAGTAACATTGCAGACTCAAAGATAGTTCATTCATCTCTGTTGTTTGCATTCTCTCAATTCTTTCCAAAACAAATCAATGAATTTTTTTCAATCCAATGATTAGACAAACAACTTGTTGATCGCATTTTGACCCAAATTTCAAAATCAAAGCAAAGAAAACTGAAAATAAAAATTAGAAAATTAGAAAAATAAAATAAACAAAACTATACAAACATAAAATAAAATATATACAGGAAACATTGAAGATGATGAAAAATTAGCCAAGTTCGACATAGTGTTTCAAATGCGAACCATTAGTTGTGTAGGAAACAAAACACCCATCGGTGTCTTTCAATAAATATGAGTTATTCCCAACAACAAAATCTATTATATAAGGACCAAACCATAATTTCTAAAACTTTGAGTGTTTACCTTTGTTAGCATGAGGAGAATTCCAAAGTAAAACCTTTTCATCAGTTGCAAAAGTAGTTTATTTTACTCTTTTATCGAAGTATTTCTCAACAGATTTCCACCTCTTTTAAGAGTTTCAAGAGCAAAGCTCCTTTGTTCCTGTAGAGCCAAAAAATCATGAATCCTCTAAGGGATGTCAGTAGAGTTCAACACTTCTACCTGTAATGTTAATCTAAGGGAGGTTAACTCAAGTTCCCCATGAATTATTGCTTCTTGGCCATATAATAATTGGAAAGGGGTATAAGAACATATCTATGGTAACAAGAATGAGTAACAATTTCATGATGATAAACATAGTATGATCAAAGTGGATCAAAGCCCACCCCCATGTCCTTCAAATTTAAAATAGATACGTTGGATCTCTAAAAGCGACCTCAAGAAGCACACCTCGAGATTCCCCTGACAGGCTTTAGGGTTCCTACGCTAGCCTCCATGGCCTCGGGCTTGGGGGATCCCCCCCAACCCCCACTGCCGCCTGATCTTGCAGTGTTTTAGACATTTATATCCTCTTATTCAAAATCTTCCAAGGGCGTCGATACCTCCAGATTCGTCAAAAGGTTGGAAGCAATCCCAAAAGTGTCTGTCCACTCCCCCTCTTCGAGACCGTCTGCTCTCCGACTGGCCGAAAACGGTTTAATAGGGAAATTCACCGAAATCTGGCCGTCCCCCAAAACTATGGCTCTATGGATGGAGCATAACTGGAAGAAAACAATCAAAGCACAACTCTCTACAGCTTTTTGTGGAAAGGGTTTCTACGTTTTTCGTTTTGAAAATAAAGCAGATCGAGACCTGATCTTTAGGAATGGTCTGTATTTCATGGGAACCAGAGGGATGTATCTGAACAAATGGACTCCAGACTTCAGTCCAGAGAATGATATCCCCTCTGATGTCCCAGTATGGGTTAGGCTCCCCTTCTTACCCCTACACTGTTGGAACGACGAAACAAAAAAAAATATAGGCAACGCTCTAGGAAGGTTTATCGATCAAGCCGAACCATGAGATGTACTGCAGTCTTATGCAAGGTTATGTGTTGAAGTGGATCTAGAAAAAGGGCTTCCATAAGCAATACAAGTCATCTTGGATGGTTGGTCTTACATCCAAATGGTGGATTATGAACAACTCCCATTTAAGTGCAAATATTGTCATGAATATGGCCATTTTGACAAAAATTGCCCTAAGGCGACCTATGAGCATCTAGAACACAAGGCTTATGAGCAGTGGAAACAAGCAAAACAAAAAAAAAATTGATGAATAGAGCAGGAAACTCGCAACATGAGCGAAAAATAAACTCCAGACCCCCCTCGCCAAGTAAAGGGAAATCTACAATACAGATCGAAGATGAAGCCGAAAGAAGAAAGAACAAGTATGAACCCTTGGAAACTCTAGATCCATATTTAATTAGCTCAAAGGAAAACACAAAAGAAAACATCCCTGATCAAGATGCGGTTCTTGAGATCCACCCAGAAGATCTAGACCCCCAATACCAAGTTATTCATCAAGCATAGGAGGAAGATAGTTAAGAAGAATATGGAGAAGAAACATGTGTAGAAATCCCAAAGAGCTTTCTAACCACGAAAGCTGGAAGGAGAACAAATAAAGCAAGAAGAGAGAAAGCGACTACTTAGGACAAAGAGCTAGGAACCCAACCAACATTGGAAGAAATCCTCAGGAAAGAAGGGAAAAATGGAAAATCCCAACAACAAAGGGGCAGTCTCAGCCCACAAAGGGAGGGGAAACAAAGCACAATAGTAAGTAATGAAGGTAGTCTCCTGGAATTGTAGAGGTCTGGTCCAGAGGGAAAAAAAGGAAGCCATGGGAAAGCTAATCTGGATAGAAAAGCCCCAAATCCTCTTAATTCAGGAGACGAAACTCAAGGGCGATGAGGCCCTATGTGAAATGAAACAAATTTGGAATCCTAGTAGCGAAACAACGCAAAATGCAAGAGGCGCCTCGAGAGGGATTTGTACAATGTGGAACACTCAAATCTTCAAGGAGGAACAAAGAGTGGACTCAACTCATTGGATGTTGGTAAAGCTAAAGCACCTCCAAACAGGTATTATCTATAATATCTGCAATGTTTATATGCCTAACAATTATTGGGAAAAGAGAGATTGTTGGGAAACACTAATGAATTTAAAAGAGTTGGATCCTCAAGAAAATTGCATTATAACCGGGGATTTCAGTACTACTCTACACCAAGGGGAGAAAAAGAGTGGGTCCACTATAAGAGATCAATTCAAGGAAAATTTGGAGGATCTGATCTCGGAACTAGATCTTTTCAATGTCCATCCCTCCAAAGGAAAATATACATGGAACAATAAAAGGACAGGGGTGGGCCATATAGTCGCTAGACTGGACCGCTTCCTTATCCACAACCCTCTCCTTTTCCTCCCGCTTACTATCTCCTCCCAAATTGTCCCTTGGGGAATCTTAGACCACCGACATATAGCTCTTACCTTTGCAAAGGCCAAAAACATGGGCCCCATTGCTTTCAGATTCAACCCTCTCTGGATGGATTCGTCGGACTTCCTCTCCCCAATATCCTCAGCCTGGTCTACATGGGTGAACGAAACCTCGGTGTATATTTGGGAAAAAAAATTGAAAAAAACAAAGCAAGCTTTAAAGGACTGGGTAAAATCTCCCCTCATAATCACAAAGGAAGAAGTAAAACGACACAAACATAAATTAGAAGAGCTCCACATTGAAATAGAATACAAGGAAGTCCACCACAAACAATTGGAGTAGGAGAAAACTCACTTCCAAAAATACTTAAGGGAACTTCACAATGAAGAAAAGGAATGGATACTAAAGTCAAGATCCCTGTGGCTACAAGCAGGAGACAAAAATACATCCTTTTTCCATAAGCAGGCCAAAGCTAGACAACATAAGAATTCAGTAGAAGAAATCAAAAAAAGACTCATAGGACATAATTAACTCCTTTGACGAGATAAAAAATAAGCCTCTTCTCATTTCAAAACTCTTTATACCCAGGATGGAGATTATAATAAAGATCAGAGGCTGTAGTTCATGGAGTCGATCCCTCAATTGATAACGGATCGGGATAATCAGGCTTTGGTAAAGACATTCATTGAAGAGGAAGTTAGAGCGGTAGTATTCCACTTTGATCCAGATAAAGCACCCGAGCCGAATTGATTTACTCCTCACTTCTATAGACAGTGTTGGGAAATAATTAGAAAGGACCTTCTCCGCATGATTAGATATGTCCAATCGACATGCAAGATAGGATGAGCTACCAATACCTCCTTCCTTGCGTTGATCCCCAAAGCCAAAAATGCAAACACTTTTGATCGTTTTCGACCCATCTCCCTCTGCAACGTCTCCTACAAAATTCTCACCAAAATAATTGCCAACAGGTTAAAACATCTCCTCCCAAACCAAGGGGGCTTCGTGACTAAAAGAAAAATCTAAGACAACATAATCTTGGTCCAGGAAGCAATCCATACCAGTGTAACAAATAAAGAAAAAGGAATGATCATCAAAATTAATATGGCAAATGTCTTTGATAGAGTGAAGCATGAATTCCTCTATGAGGTGCTAAACAAATCGGTTTCCAGAGGCCCTTTATCTCTTGGATCAAGGCTTGTATTTCATCCCCGTGGATAACACCATTGATTAACAGCCACCCAGCTACATTCTTCCAAGCCTCAAGAAGGTCTCAGACAAGATTTCCCTCTCTCTTCATTGTCGTATGTAATCATGGCAGAAAATTTAAACAGAAGACTGGAGCAAGAAAGGACAACTAGAAATATCATGGGCCTAAAAATTGTTAGGGGAGTCAGAAGGATAAACAACTCTCAATTTGTTGATGACACTCTTCTCCTTGGGGGAGCCTCCCAAACAATGACTCAAAGATTTAAACTAGTCCTGGACCAGTATGAAAAAGCCTCGGGAGGGCTTATCAAAAAACTTAAGAGCTATATCTATGCATGGAACGTAAAAGCGAAAACAATGGAAAGAATAGCCCACATCCTCCAATTCCCCTTCGGGATGGACTGAAAATACTTCAAGTATTTAGGTACGAAGATCATCATCAAAGACCTCCCTGGGGAGGCATGGCAGGGGATCCTCCAAAAACTAAAAGATCAATTTGAAATATGGGGAACCATGTGGTTAAACCCAACAGGCAGGGTTGTCCTAATAAAAGCAGTCTACTCATCCTTTCCAATCTTCCAATTCACAACACTCTACGCTCCAGTTGGAATCAAGAAAGAACTTGCCAAAATCACAAGAAAATTTATCTATCAAGGAGGCAAGGATAACGAAAAAAATTTCCATATGGTTAATTGGGCTATTACTTGTGCCCCTAAAGAAAATGGAGGGTTGGGCATAAGAGATTCGGAAAAGATAAACTTAGCTCTAGGAGCAAAGGTAATCTGGCGTGTAATCACGGGTGGAAAAGAATGGTGGAAAAAAGCACTCTGCAACAAGTACCTGACCAAAAACAGAAAAAAGATGCGTGGAAGAAGTAGACCTCAGACAAGTAGGCTCACCCATCTGGAAGCTTAGTCGGGCGTCTGTTCTGTTAATACAATCTCGCCTCAATTGGAATCCAGGAAATGGAAAAGAAATCAAGATCTGGGAGGACAATTGTTACACATCAAAATTACTCATTAGGATGATGGCTTAGTGTCGACATTACCAATGTCGCAAGTGTCGCATTTTGGCCGCAAGTGTCGCAAAATCATACTGTCATCTTGCCTATGTCGTGTCTCGGACGACATTATCAAGAACAATCAAAAGACACCTCAAAAGACTGGTTTTGAAGAGGAGAAATCATTTGACAGAGAGTACAAGTCTTTTGCCATAGAAACAATCACTAAAAAATCAATTTTGGAAGGCAATGCTCCCCTATACATTGTCAGGGGGTGCCAATACTCTATGACCTCTTTTGGGGGAGCATTCCAAAGCTCTGTGCCCCATTCTGAGGAAGCGCTAGCCTTTTTTGAGCAAATTTTTGGATTGTTGAGAGAAATTAGGGAAGAATCCCTTCATATCTGGAGTTGGTTGGATTTAGATTTGAGGTCAAATCTCGATCTTAGGGAATATCCACAACTAAAGGAGAAGAATCCTCAACTTATCCCAAGAATATCTTAAGTGGTTAGGCCTCTCCAAGCATATATAAGGAGGCCTCTTCATGGTGAAAGGGAGAGACATTGAAGGTATCAAACTTATGATCTCATAAGGGAGATTTATCATTGAAGCATCATCATTTTGTGTGGATTACTTGAGCAAAGGGTTGGACAAGGAGAGCTAGGAGAGGTTGTTGCACCTTCATCAAAGGACTGTAAGCATTCTCTAATTGTTCTCATCAATATACATATGTGCTCGACCTGTTTCTTTCAAGGTTATGTTTGTTCTACATGAACTTATCTCTATTACATAGATCTGGTTTAAAGCTAATCTTAGTAGAATAGGAAGTTTGTTTTGTCTTTGTTTGTTTGCAGGACTTATCGAGGAGCTTAGGGACCAAAGCATAGCTCGGACTATGCAAGGATGAACATCATTTAGAAGGTACTCCTTTCTTCCTCTTCTCTATACTTTAGTTTAACTAGATTTAAAAGGATGTCAGTGACCAACGTTAGCACCCTTTCTGTCTTGGTATTAGGAGTCTAGAGCCCAAGAGGGAATCCACTTGTCCGCAGGGGGATTCTCCTGTAATAGAAATTGGCGACTCCATTGGGGATGAACTTTGATTTTTTATTTCATTCCTAGATCTTCTTTTAGCCTTTGCTCATCTTTGACCTTTTTCATAATGTGTCTATGATTCTTAGAGATGTGTTTATTGGCTCTGTACCTCATCTCATACACTTTGAATTTATGAGTTTGCTTGAATTTTTGGATTTCTAGGCATTTTTTTGAATTTTTAGTGGCCAGCGCCCCCCTGCCTCTTCTACCAGAGCGTTGGTGCTCCCTGGCAAGCTTACACAGAGGGTTGCAACACTATGGTTCCTTTGACACCAGAGCGCTGCCCTTTTTCTATTAAAATATTGTACGAGCTTAATCTCTGAATTCATTTTCTTGTTGTTTGCACTTACTCAAAGTCCTTACAACCTCAGTACATCTTTGTCTTAGCCTTCAACACTTTTCTTTCTGAGAATTGATCACCTTTTGTTTGGAATTTTGATATTTTTTCCTTACCTTAAAGTCACTCTTTGTCTCTGACGATTTAGAGTCAGCTTACTGTTTTCCTCTCATTTACCCGACTGAGTGAAAGCTTTTGTAAGGAAAATCAGAGATCTATGAACCATTCCATTTGATCTTTGAGGTCAATTTTCTAGCATTTCTCTTTTGTTTGAGATTTTTGGTTTTCTTTTTGGATTTGGTTTTCTTTGTGTTTCTTTGTCAGATCGTATATTGGGGGTTCTTCTTGAGGTTCAACTATTTTCATTTGGTCTCGGTGATTCGTGAATTCCAAATCCGATTAGGGTCCTCTGGATTTCTACCGGTCCACTTGTCCTCGGTTCTCTCGAAAGATTTCGTACTTGTTATTCTTCCCATACGTTCGGACTGGACTGTCGACTGTACCCGCCTAGAGGATGACTACGAGTTGGTGTCCTTAGTATCCATAATATTTAGGTTATTACACAAGGTGACGGTGAAGGGAAGTCTCACTTTACCTGGAACAGACATTGGTCAAACTCACTCAAGCTCCTTGGAGGGTAAATCCACAATTACTGCGTGGAAGCTTGCACCAAGGCATAAGTCCGTTAAGCAGGTCGCCATCGTAACTGTTCCACCCGCTCATATCCTAACCACTTCTTGACTTGATCACACGACATTTGATTTCATCACCAACTAATACAGTCATCAAGAGAAGGTTTTGTTTGCTTGGTTTGATTCCTATATTTTTAGTGTATGTTGTTTCTTTTCGTTAGTCGGCCATAGATTTATTTTTTCGTTTGTTACTTAGCTCAAGCAACATCAACCTTCATCATTCACGTAGGATGCAAAGGTTACCCCTGGAAGATCTCGAGGGTTATCTACCTTTTCTTCCCAAATTTTCAGAAGGCCCCCCTAAGGCTCATAACAAACTAGGCTCTGAGGTTGGAAGCACACACTCCTTGGAACAATTCCCAATTGTTTCTGATTCTTTAGAAGTTTTTCGAATCAATCCAGCTTTGAGTATTAGGCGAGAACCGCATCTACTGTGGGTGAACTCGTCTGGAGAGGTTGTTGTTATTGAAGAGACTGAGGTACCTACCAGACCTCATGCAGGATCTGGAGTAGAGGATCCCTTTTTTCAAAGTGAATCATTTAGGACCTCGACTCCCACTGTTGGAACCTCTAGTTTTGGTTCTATCCCTTTGACAGTCTGTGATCTATACAATAACCTAGGAGCGAGTCCCGATAGACCCATGGCATCACAAGTGCCCGAGACGTCGATTAGGTATACGGTACCTTTAAATCACTTTACTGGTACGACCATTAATGTTATCATCGTTACAGACCAATTGTTGATTGGTTCTCACTCGAACCCTACTATCCAGATGGCCCATTCCACTATGGTCTCGCATGTTGCTACAATCCCCACCAGAAATGTGACACCATCCCAGGATCCGATTGGAACACCACTTAGACCAAATCCGTCAGTTCCACTTGGGTATAGAGCTTTGAATCCTTCTATTACTAACACTACCCAGGTTACACCCAGAGGTTCTATCCCTACACCTTTGTTTGGAGGAACCGGTCTTGGTGGCTCTAATCCAGTTGGACTCTCTGGTCATTCATTCAATTATGGTTTCCAGATCCCTCTCAACACTCAACCTCACGATGGGGGGAAACCTCCATTTGGGAGTCAAACTCAAATGGGGACACAACCTCCGCTTGGGGGGGAAAATCAAACTGGAGTCCATAACCCATTGTATGGAAAAAATGTGACACCAAATCCTTGGCACGTTCCTTTTCAGGGAAATCTTCTATTCCCTGGGGGGCAACATCCTCAAGGACAACAACAACCTTGTCCTCCTTGTGGCCACAATTTCTATCCACCTTATGGGCAAACCCATCAACTGACTTATAATCCTCATAACCCATCAGGTTATCCTCCCTGTGCACACATTTCTCAACCATCATCGAATCTTAGTGATACTGGTCAGCAACAACCGAATGTAGGAGGACCTACTGGATATAATTATCCACCTAACCTAGTTTATGGTCCTACTGGTGTCCCCGTGCCACACCAGTATCATCCTCACGTTAACCGACAACTACCATTTCTCACGACTCTGGATCTCCCAGACTTGTCTCGGTTAACCAATGATCCTATATTACATTATCGTTTTTGGCCAGTCATCCCTGCTAAATTACCTTCCGAGTTTCCAAAATTTGACGGTAAAGTTGGAGAAGACCCGAACAATCATGTGATGACTTTCCATTTATGGTGTTCATCGAACTCCTTAATGGACGATTCTATCAGTTTACGTCTTTTCTAGCAAACACTTACGGGCTCAACAACCAAGTGGTATATCGAACTTCCACGTGGTTCTTTCCAATATTTTAACTCCCTTGTCATGTCCTTTCTCATGCACTTTCAACTACCCATTCGATGCGAGAGGCGTACCGAACTCTTCACCTCCCTTCGTCAGACAAACTATGTGCATATCTCAGATCATATTCATGGGTGCATATCTCTGATCATATTTACTAAATCATTCTTACCCCCGATTGCTCGTGATGTCGCCATGGGTGGTGTCGTCGCCGAGGAAGAGGCCATTGCTCAAGCTTAGTACTTATATTTGGTTTATTCCCAATCTGGTACATTGTATGAGTTAATCCCAAATGCTACCTGTGCAAATACCGATCCATCTAAACCGTCATCCACGTCACATGCAGATGGAGTTATCAGCTCCATCAAAACCCAATCTGTTTCCCAGTCGACTGGAATGACAAATTGATCTGCTCCGACATCCACTCCCAGTTTGACCACACCCTCCTCTACCTCCCCCCAAACTCAAATATCTGAGGTGAATGCAGTTCAATCTGCCCCTTCACAATAATCTGGAGGTAAGAAGAAGACAAAGAACAAACCAAAGAAGAATAATAACAATGAACAACCGAAAGCTCAAAACCCACCGCCTGCTACTGAAAATCAACCACAGCGGAAGCCGAAATTCCCATGTCTTATTTGTGGTGAGGATCACTACACTTGAGACTGTCCACATCGTGATGAAGTGGGCAAACTTTTTAAAGGGAATTCCCAACCTGCCATGCTTACTCAACCTTTTCCTCAGCAACAATCTATGGTTGCTCAAACCCCCTCTACAGGGGGCAGTTCCAGCCACCCTTCTCATGATGAAGCCTCGACAAGTGCCCATATTTATCTATTCAACGAGATTGATTCAACCACCCGCTCTACGACATATGACACACTAGTTAAACCTGACAAAGTAAAAGTCACTAACGGTACTTTACCGGATCCACCACCATCCTCCGTTAGTCCTCCATCTGGACTAGTTCAGATCGAGAAACCTACATTCGACTCTATCTTACGCCCTCCTAAGGGAACTATCCGTAAATCTACCTTTAATCTTAGTTCACGTGTCGCCCAGAACTACAACATTGTTGAAGATTTGGCTCAAGCACCGTGTGCTATGTCTGCGTTAGAAGTTCTACAACACTGCCCCAGTCAACATAGAACGCTCTTGGCTGCTATTGGCACTTTTGATTCTGAGTCGTCCAACAATATCATGTTTAACTTGGACAATTTTACGTCTCAACTCTCCCACCAACTTGCTTTCCAAATTGATGTTGTCATTCACAATCAACAAATTCACCATACCATCTTGGATGAGGGAGCCTCTACTTGTGTCATGTCTTTAGCATGTTGGAAAGGTTTAAAATCACCCGCACTTAACAAATCCCCAATGATGTTACGCACATTCAATGGGTGAGGTTTTCATCCCCATGGACTCTTGCAGTCCCTGTCCATCCAGTTGGGCAGAAAAATCGTCACTGTTGACGTCGAGGTGGTCGATGCTCCCCTCAATTACAACTTGTTACTTGGAAGAAGTTGGTTTTATGCTATGACTACCATTGCTTCATCGGTGTTTCGATGTGTACAATTTCCTCATCAGGGAAAAATTGTCACTGTCGATCAGTTAGATTTCTGTACACCCGACGCTCGCGCTCCCGCTACCAACAATATTCCATTCTTGGGAGATCACAAGATCACATATGGAAGTGTTGGTGTAGGATTGTTAAAATATTCCACCCTCATGGGTACCTTCCCTGCACCACTTCCTCCTACAATGCATGATATTGCCACATTAATATGATTTCGACTACGAATTATCGGTCTTTGGAATCATCTGATCCCTGGATTGTACCTAGTCCTCTAGAGTTCGATGTGCTAGGTGACACCATTCCACTTAGTCCAGCCGAGGCTTCATACGTTGCTATTCAATTAGCCTCTCCCTCTTTGGATGACCAACATCTCTTGGCACCAGAAACCTACTCGATGCCATCTTGGTTAACTTCCTTGACATCTGTTTTTGGCTACATTTCTCAAATCTTTCCATCTGACGAATCTATCATGGAAATGCTTAGCATTGATGACATACCTTGGGACGAAAACCATCATCGATCCTCTTTTCTTCCACCTCTTAAAGAAATATAGAAAGATATACACTCTATCTTCCCCCACCCCCCCGATGTTGTCGACTTTCCGCAATCGCCCATACTTACACAAGATACTATTTCTAAGGGGAATTTAGGCAACATTACCTCTACGGTCATTATTTACATTTCAATCAAGGAAGGTGTTGTGGAAATAATCAATCTCGGTGTTAATTGTTCGCCCAAGGAAGCGGTTTCTTATACCGTTTTATTTAAAGAATTATGTGATGTCTTAGCTTGAAGCTACGAGGAAATGCTAGGGATCGACCCTTCAATCGTTGTGCATGAGATTAAAACCTACCCAGGTGTAAAACCTGTTGGAAAGAAACTTCGCCCGGTCCATCCTAAGAAGACCGCAGCTATTAAGGCAAAAGTTGAGAAATTATTGAAATTTGGCTTCATCTATCATATCCCTTTGACAGAATGGGTTTCGAACATTGTTCTAGTTACTAAGAAGCAAGAAACCATTCATGTCTGCATTGATCATAGGGACCTCAATAAGGCTTGTCCAAAAGACAACTACCCTACGCCCTTCATCGACCAGATCATTGATAATTGTGCAGGTAGCATGATTTTCTCTTTCATTGATGGTTTCTCAGGGTACAACCAGATTGACATTTTACCTGTTGATCAGCATAAGACAACCTTCATCTGCCCATGGAGAATTTTTGCCTATCGGAAACTACCGTTTGGCCTCAAAAATGCTGGTGCCACATTCTAGCGAGCCATGTCATATGCTTTCCACGATATCAAACATATTCCAGAACCTTACCTCGGCGATTTACCTACCCATTCATCGAGTCAATCAGACCATTTTGGTCATCTATGGGCTATTTTTCTTCAATGTCGATTCTACCACATTCGTTTGAACCCACATAAGTGTATCTTTGTTGTCGAATCAAGTCGACTCCTCAGCTTCGCTTTTTCCAAGGACGAGATTCGGGTGGATCCCTTAAAAATTAAAGCTATCCTTACTTTACCTCCACCTAACAATTTGACACAACTCCAAAGTTTGCAGGGGAAAGAAAACTTTCTTCGTCGTTTCATTTGTAACTACGCTGATATTAATAAAGGATTTATGTGATTGTTGTAGAAAGACACCCCTTTCATCTGGGATGACACTGCTCAACAATCTTTTGCTACTCTTAAGCATGCATTGACCAATGCACCTCTGTTGCATCCTCCGAATTATGCACAGGACTATATCCTTTACTTAGCAGCCTCTACTTCCACTATTTCTATGGTGTTAGTTCAAGAGTACCCTATCGATGAGGAACACGTGATAAATTATTTGGGCAAAAGTCTATCTAGTCCCGAGCTCTGATATTCACATGTTGAAAAGTTGGCTCTGGCAGCCGTCATCGCTGTCCAGAGATTTCGTCATTACATTTTGCTACTCAACACCACAATTATCACAGACTCTAACCCCATGTATCATATTCTGACACGTTAAATTCTTGGAGGAAAATATTCTAAATGGATCGTCATCCTTCAAGAGTTCGATCTCGAATTTGTTAAGTCCAAAGCTAAAAAATATTTAGTGTTTGTGGAGCTTATCTGCAACTTTCCCCATGCCGATGAAGATACTGAGCCCAGAGATTCTCTCCCTGGGGAGATTATGTTCCTCATCAGCGCATCCAACCCTTGGTATGGAGATATCCTTCTTTATCTCTAGACCCAACGTTTCAGACCAATATCTCTCGTGAAGAGCGTCGTCATATCCGCCATCATTCTCATCGCTACCTTATCATCGGTGACACTTTGTATCTCCATGGTATTGATACTATCCTATGACGATGTTTGACTCATGAAGAGGCTGAACACGTTCTTAATGATTGTCACCTTGGATCCTGTGGCGATCATCTTTCTGGGATGGCTACAACTCAGAAAATAATACGTGTCGGCTACTTTTGGCCCTCTATTTTCAAAGATTGTATTGAGGCATTCAAAAAATGCCCACCCTGCCAATTTTTTCACAAAAAGGCATGCACCCACTGTGCTCCATTGCATACCATTATTGCCATCAACCCCTTTTCCAAATGGGGCATTGATTTCATGTAGTGTAAGCCTACCTCAGTCGGGGGGCTCAGTTACATCATCGTTGTCGTCAATTACTTCACAAAATGGGCTCAGGCTATGCCTACCTTTCGGAATGATGGTCGTACTGCAACTCATTTATTCTTCAACCACATCATCACTCACTTTGGTGTTCCACAAGCCATTGTCACTGATCATGGTTCACACTTTCAAAACCAGATGATGAGTGAGTTGCATGCCAAGTTGGGTTTTCACCATGAGAACTCATCCCCGTATTATCCTCAAGAAAATGGACAAGTTGAAGCCATAAACAAATTCCTTAAAACCATGATTCAACGTATGGTAGGGGAAAACAAGACATCTTGCCATCTACAACTTTTCTCCGCTCTCTAGGCTTACCATACTTCAGTGAAAACTGCTACTGGATTCAGTCCTTTCCAGTTAGTATATGGCATAGAAGTTGTTTTACAGATCGAGTGCGAAATTCCCTCATTGAAACTCAAAGTAGAACTCATGCCTCATACTTATGCTGAAGAAGAACGCTTCTTACACCTGACCAGGTTGGATGAAAAACATTGTGATGTCGCTCTCGTTAACGAGACATAACAAAAGCGAATCAAGAATCAATACAACAAATCTGTCCACCCTCGTGCTTTTGCAGAAGGAGAGCTAGTCCGCGTTTACGACCAGGCTCATGATAATTTAGGGACAGGTAAGTTAGAACCTTTGTGGCATGGTCCTTACATCATGAAATGTGTTTTACATAGAGGCACCTACGGGCTAGTTGACTACGACGGAATCTCCCTGGGTGAGCCTTGAAACGGGCTTTACCTTAAGAAGTACTATGCATAGAACATCTAGCATGTGTGCGTTGTACACTATTGTATTTTAGTTTGGTGTGTATTTTTATTTTGCGTGCTCGAGATTTTTCTTTAGCGACTTATATTGTGTCTTGTGTTTTCATGCGTAGATGACATCTTCCTTTCCTATCTTTGTCGGGTTTGCGGATGGCGCTAGTCGACACACCCAAAACGTTGCTTCTACAGCTTGGTTCGTTTACCACTCTAATGAGTTGGTGAGTTTAGGAGGTATTTGCTTAGGATCAACAACTAACAACATGGCAGAATATCATGTTCTCATCGGACTTTTAACCGAAGCCTCCTCCCTAGGTGTTTCTCGTATGATCATTAACCTAGACTCTCAACTCGTGGTCTATCAACTTAATCGAATCTACGCTATTCGCAATCCTATCCTACTACGTCTCCACTTACGAGTTCGTCGTCTTGAACAAATGTTTGATTTTATCGAATACAGACACATACCAAGAGAACTCAATACCATTTCTGATTCGTTAGCCAATTACATCATGGATCGATATCTCACACATAGATAAGGTTTCATAAAGGAAATAAATCATAAATCACATGTAAATTAAAACACATCACATTTAAAACATCATTTAAGCACTGTAAAAACTCGGATATGTATATATATACGGTGTGACAAAAAATGTTTGGTTACATCAAAAAAGTACATAGAAGGGAAAAATGTTGGGTCCTCGTGCCCATAACATCGTCATAAAGACTATACAAAAAATATCATTGAGGTCCTAGTCCTCCCGCATCACATTGTGCTCTAAGTAGCACACCACCGCACAGGCTACTCATCTCAGTAAAGAGTTAATACTCTCAGGGACTCCCACTGTGTGTCTTTGCAAGTGCAAGGGTACATTCTCCCTCTCAAGAGGAGGGATACCCATGGTAAGACCACAGAGGTTTGTCTCTGCCTCTTGGAGACGCCCTATTGCTACTACTATATGAGAATCCCCACGGCGCCCCAATGTCATTATATCTTCCAGACGTGTTGCTCCCCTATCTGCATCATGAAAAGATACATCCGTTAGAAACTCTTATATGTACCCCAAAAAAATAATATAAGTTTTAAAATAAAAAAAAACACTTGACAATATCATTTTTGGTTTCTTACCTAACACATCCCAGTCCACCCCATCTGGAAGGACCAGGTCCATGCTTCCCTGGAAATCTACTCTGACATATGGGAAGTCTTCTGTCACAATCAATTGGCATCCCAACCAAGCGAAGAAGTCACCAGTGAACCTGAACTTTGTCTTTGATTCTAATCTCGGAGACAGGGTAGTCCACCACTCCATACGTGGTTCTCCTACTAGCTGTACTGTTAATGCAATCTGAGGTTGCATCTGAGGAATACGTTCTAAGAATAATGAAACCAAGAATGAACCATACCCGAACTGCTTCTAATGCCCTGCTCTACATATCGTAATCTACTCCTTCACATTCTAAAGGAACCCTGCACTCTAGTTAAACAGTGTTGGCTCCAGACATTGTAAACCATAGGCCACCTGTGATCTTGAAACTAAGTGTGAGCTAGTACTTCCCGCTATACTCGTAATGGAAAACAGAATGGACCAAAGAGGTAGATCCTTGATGTCTTTGGGATACAATGGTTTTCCAGGTACTCATCTACAGGCACGGGAAGTGCCCTCTATTCGGATAAAACTATGGGGGCCCCTCTTTTCAGAGAATGGAATCCTTTCAAATATCCCCTCATTGAATCAATTCAAGCTCTGGATGTCCTTTGAAGGAAGATTCACCCTCTATGATATCTTAAACTGGCATTTGAACAGTAATTGGGAAAGTTGGAATCTGGGGGAGGTACCTCCCATCCTGAGAGAAGAAGCCAAACAGTTCCTCCTAGCAATATCCAGAACCGCCCCAGTCAGCCTCAGTAAAAAGGATGACAGAAGATGGGGAAAAGAGGGGTATACAGTGAATTCAAGATACAAGCAGCTCCTAGAAGGCAGTGATATCCCAACCAAATCATCCATCTGGAAAGAGATTTGGAACCAAAACAACCTTCCAAAAATAAACATCTTATGCTGGCAATTGGCTCATAATAAACTCCTAACATGGGAGAATTTTAACAAAAGAGGCTTTCTGGGCCCGTTAAGGTGTGATCTGTGTGCTAATAACCTGGAAAGTACTGACCATTTATTCATGTATTGCAATTTCACCATGCAGGTGATGAACAATGTTTATCTCGAATTAGTCCCCCAAATTTCCAGGACAATAAGTAGTATAAGCCCGATAGGCGAATGGGAAAAACATTACAAAGGATCACTCCATGGGAAATCGAATCTCAGTTGAGCCTGGAAGGCATCGATAATATTTGTTTGCTGGCAAATTTGGTTGGCAAGAAATAAAAGGATTTTTAAATGAAAAACCAGTTCCCCCCTAGTAGTAGCGATAAATGCCATCAGTTAACTAAGTGAATTCTTGTCAACCAAGAAACCAATCACCCATGCAGGGGCCCCGATGAGAACAAAAGAAGAAGCATGGCTAAACAAACTAAACCTTCAGGAATCCCCACCCTTATGCGTACCAAAAAACACTTCATGCTGGCAGCTTCAGTACACTCCTCAAGAGTTCACAAATTGGTTAAATACTCAAAAAAGTCATGTTCTAAGTTTTGATGGTTCTTCTAAAGAGAACCCAGGGGAGGCAGGTGCAGGAGGGGTTTTTCTTCGGCCACAAAGGACAAAGGATGATTACTTATTCATGGAATCTTGGAACTACCACAAACAATTCAGCAGAGGATTATGCACTTCTCAAAGGGACCCAAATAGCGAAGGAACGTCAAATTAACAAGCTAATCATAATAGGGGACTCCAAGACTATCATCAGGTACTTTGTTAAAAGCACAAACCCAAAGAACTCAATGCTCAAGAGAATCATCGACAGAACCAAGGACACAATATCGAGCATACGCCCCTGCTTCTACCATGTTCGTCGAGTGAACAATTGGACAGAAGATGATCAGGCTAATAAAGCCATAGGTAGAGGCACAGGGCACTTGGAAATTCAGGGAAGGTCCATGTTCCTATCCCCCCCTTAATCATTCCAATGACCTAGCGCATACACGTCGGCAACCCACCCAACCGCCAAGCACACGTGACTCTTCAATGCAACAACTAGTCAGACGAACTCCCGACAAATACGGGAGATCAATGTACTTCGCCAAATCCAGGAATGGGTAAAATCATATGTCGCAGCAGGAAAACAGGGATTATCAGCGCAGCAAAGGGTTTGTCCCTCATGGGATCCTGCACATGAGGTCACTTACACCTCGCTCCTCCTCTCCTCCTGTTATCCTTTCATTAATGGCACTCATGCTAACAGATTGGGAAATGATTGAGCTAAGGATCCAAAGCATGCGAAAGATGGCACAGTAGCACACCACGTCCTTGGGGAGTCATCTAACATGCACAACAATGAATGTCACATGGGAAATTCAGGGAGGTCAGAGCCCGATTCAATGTTTAGACACCCACAAGAGGGCAAGCGACTCGGATAGAAATACAAGAGATAGGAAGAATCCCGAAATTTCAAGTGAGGGTGTAGAACACAGAATTCATTGGACAGGCACAATCAAGGTCAAGGCCACAAATCAAGAGTGTGACAAGAGAAGAGGTTGGCCAAAAGATCATAATAGGAACAACCAGAGTGAAGGAATTACACAAGGGGATAGAAAAAGGACGCAATTGGTATTGAGTTACTTGAGCAATATCTCAAGAAGACTAGAAGCGGTCTCAGAAATCTCGTTCAGAGCCCAACAACACTGGAAAGGCCTTAGTCTAGGCAGTAGCAGTGGAAGAGTAGGAGCATTTTTCGCCAAAATTCTCAAACAATTCATGTCAGCCAGTGGAATCTCCAGCATGGATCAACGCCGAGGATAGGAAGACCGAAAGGAGGAAATGGTGGGCAACAATTTCCTCACCACCCAACATCTGGATTCACATAGCACCACCCTAAATTTTACATTGGAAACCCTTTCGCAACACTGAGCCCTAATCAACCAGCTCTAAGACGAGGTTGATTTCTTGAGAAGACAAGGGGAAAGACTCGAGGAAGCGCATGGAACCAGAGGCCAAGACATAGCAGGACAAAGAAAAACTGAAGAATACGAGAGCAGAGACGTCCTGATCCTCCCAGATCTGAACATAGCTCTGGACATGCCCCCAGAAGAAGCACCGACTCAAGCTTCAAAGGAAAAGAAGCAGTAAGATTCGCCAACAGTCCCAAATTTTTGTAACAATGGCTATGCCAAATCATAGTTTGCAAGCAATAACTAGACTAGTTAGTCTTTATTAAATAAGTAGCAACAGTTTTTGGGAACATGCCCATGTAGCAAGCTATCATATTTACTAGTTGTTGGGTCATTGATCCAACGCCCCTTTTTTGTAAATTAGCGACTCCGATCGTGCCTTTTTATATATAAAACATATTTCAGTTTTTGTAAAAAAAATAAATTGGAAAGGGGTATGGCCAGCACTGGTTTTGGTAGTGGTTTGGTCTACCCATAATGCATCAAAAACTAAAGTATGCCACTAAGAAGTTTTATCATTTATGATCTTCTTAAGGATTTTGACTATATTTTTATTTATTGATTCAACTTTCCCATTCCCTTGCGGATAATATGTAGATAAAGTAAAATGATTCACCCTAATTTTGTTATGGAATTGGGTACATTTGTTGGGTTGTTACAATATTTGTAGTGAAATTCTAGTAGAGGTGGATCGATTGACAGTTGAATTCGACGGAATCGTCAACAAGATGAAGGTTGAGGTGGTTTGACCAGGTAAATTCGAATTCGAAGGAATAAAAAACAACTCGAAGGTTGACGTGGTTCGGCTGGGTAAAGTTGAAGTCGAAGAAATCAAGAACAAGTTGAAGAGGTCAACCGAAAAGAGGTCGACATGCGAGAGTGTGGAAACTGAATGAAGGCCAATTGATAATCCAACTTGGTATTCAACTGTAATAGAATCCAAAGATTCATGGGATTTGTAGGCAATGATCTACGTGGATCTGTAACCATCTTTGGGCGCCTTTTATTTAGGTTTTTTCCTATAGTAAAGCCTATAAAGAAGGTTTGTTTTAATGATGTAAAAGGTTAATGGCTAATCTCCAATCAATAATAATAGAGGTTTTTGGTCATGCAGATGTAAGACGAATTGGCTACAGGGTTGTTCTTGTGTAAATAAAGAAGGTATGATATTGATTGTGTCTTAGGTGTGGACCAAGGTTAGGCATGCAACATTTTATTCTGAATGAATAAGAAAACAAGAGAGAAAAATGCTCAAGGAATGTTGGTTTTCCCGATTTGGGTTTTCAGGGTAAAATCTCTATGTACTGTGTGTTTGCTTTGTCATTTACTTTCTTGTTTAAATCTTTCTTCCTCACTTCTGCTAGGTTTAGCGTTGAAGTGTTCCTCATTTCCTAACTTGTGGTATCAGAGCTTGGTCTAACAACCTTGAATCTGAGCTAAACCCTAGGTTCAGTAAGAGTCACAAGTCATAAATATTTAAAGATTGTGTTTAAAGAATGACGAGTAGCTCGCGAATAAAGATTGAAAAATTCAATGGGAAAATTTTTGAGGTTTGGAAGATTAAAATTGAAGATCTCCTTGTAGATCGAGAACAATGGGACACAATATGTCCAGGTACCATGCTGACAGGTATGTCAACAAAATAATGGGAGAAACTCGAGAGAATGACAAGGAGTAAGATTCGATTTTGTCTTGCATATTTGGTACTGCTGAATGTCTCAGGTGAATATTCGGGCAAGAAATTGTGGGAAAAGTTGGAAATCTTGTACTAGTCGAAATCCCTGGTAAATAAGTTGTTTCTCAAAAAGAAATTGTATCTTTTGAGGATGAGTGAGGGAAATTCGGTGACTGAGCATTTAAATGTGTTTAATACCATTTTAAGCCAGTTATCTTCTATGGATATTAAAATCACTGAGAAGGATAAATGTGTTATACTATTATGTTCTTTGGAAGACTCCTGACATATCTTAGTCGTGGCTATAGGGAGTAATACAACCACATTGGCACTAGAAGACGTGGTTGCATCTTTACTGTTAGAAGAAAGGAGAAGGAGGAACATGGAAATATCGACCAAAGCTGCATTAGTGGTGAGAGGTCGACCAATTTATAGGGATAAAGGAAAATTATTTGATAGAAAGTCAAAGCCGAAGGGTATATCTAAATCCCTTGTTTAGTTGACAATAAGATGTTGGAAATGCGGTAAAGTTGGGCATTACAAAAAGGATTGCAAGTCGAAGGTAATGGAAGTTAGTATAGGATCCAATGAGAAGAAATTGACTGAGAGAAACACGACTCCAGATAAGGGATGCAATGTGTACCTAACATCGGCCAATACATAGTCATATCAAGATGTTTGGTTGATCGAATTAGGAGCATCCTATCATATGACACCACATAGAGAATGGTTCTGCGAATATGAACAATATGAAGGAGGAAATGTGTTCTTGGGTGATGACTCGACAACCAAAATTGTTGGACGAGGAATAGTTTGACTGATGTTGTAGGATGGGAGGAGTAGAACCATTCCAGGTGTGCCACACATTCTGGGTTTGGAAAGAAACCTCATATTTGTCAGCAAGATGAGTGGTGCAGGGATGCACACTCTATTTTAGAAGGATTCATGCAATATGGTTAGAGGTGTGATGGTCTTAATGAAAGGAGTTCGGATTAGAACCCTATACAAGTTATTAGAGAGTGTCAAATCAATTGAATGCAACAACATCATTATTTTTAAAGTCGACTCTACTTCAACTTGACTCAACTCAACTTAGGCTGAGTCGATTCAAACTGAATCGACAAGTCATCATAAATTCAAAGCGACCATGCTATGGCACGAGAGTAAGGGACATATTGGAGAAAAATGACTTTCTTGTTATGCATAACAAAGGTATGGTCAAAGATTTTCTTTAATATAATTTAGAAATCGACTTTTCTGAACATTGTATATATTGAAAACAAAGTCGGGTGAGGTTCCCAGATCGAGCCACAAGGGAAACAAGGATTCTAGATTTGGTTCACAGTGATGTGTTTGGCATTATTTCAGTGCCTTCACTTGGTGGATCCATATATTCCAAAGAAGAAGGTGGGCGTTTCATATATGTAGAATTGTATTTAGATGACATGTTGTTGATTGGAAACAACATGAACGCAATAACGGAGGTGAAGAAGAAACTATCCTCCAAGTTCGACATGAAATATCTCGGTGCAATGAACTTCATTTTGGGACTGGAGATCAAGAGAGAACGAGTAGCTAGAAAGCTCTGGTTGAACCAAAAGAAGCATATTGAAACCTTAATGATCCTTGCCAAAATTTTCTTTAATTGTTTCTTGTGAGGTTCAGGAATTAGAGCAAGTAGTTTTGATGCATGTGTTTATAAGATAAATGAAAACAAGTATTCTTAACTACTTGCAATACTCAATTGAAATGACACATAAAATCATTGTTGGTTGTCTTCTATTTGAGGTTAGACAAATGCAAAATAAATGACAATGTTTAGGTTTATAGAACAACAAATAAGAAAACCCGAAATATCCTTGTGGTGGGTTGCTTCTCATATACAAGAGGAATAAATATAATTGATAGCAGTGTTATTACAACAACCCCTTGAAGATGCAAATCTAGGAGATATATGAAGGGTGGTTGATACACAATCTTGTAGTAGAGGAGATATGCTCCAGTATGCAAGTTCTTCTCTCTGCTCTATAATAAATCACCCCCAATCATGAGAATCGACCTAACATATGGGAAAATCATCCCCCACTGAAGAATAGTATCAAGAATGCAAGGAATTAGAACCTCCTTAACACATATCAGTCAGCAAGTTGAAGGGATTCAACCAGCAAGTGGTTTTGTTGTCCAAATCTTCAAGTTTCAATGCCCAGAATGCATTAGACTCAGCCATCGACTAGGTAGCTTTGTTTTTATGAGAGAACTCGCCCCTCACACTTCTGAAACTTGTTCCTTGCTACAAAATATTCTCCATGGTCTTGGCTTGACCCAAAACAAAGGGGAAAACTCTCCCAACCCAAGATATCGCCCTCTAAAGAGCAACTCGACCCATAAAAAGGCAAGATGTTCATTGCCTCTAGAAAACGTAGCCCCAACTACACAACTTCACTGCACAAAGTGAAGGATTTGTCTTTGTGGAAGCACACTGAGAATATATATGAGATTTATCCAAGAAAATGACTAACTAGGGTGGATTCATTTCACCACCGAAGCCAATCTCTGAAAGTCCCTCCTTTTGTTTTCGTCCCACGAGTTCCAAAACCACAATGAGCTCTCTCAATGAGAAATTAGAAATATCAAAAATGCTAGGAATGAGAGAGGGCACCCTCCTTTTTCCATTTTATTTGTTCGTTGACTCTTTTGCAACCTTTTTACCCTTTTAATCAATTTAAGTGATGTTTCATATTCTTCCTAAGTCACTTTAGGCACTTTTTCCCTTCCCCCCCTTTTAATTATCTAATGTCGTTTTGTTAGGCACTTTTCCCCTTAGGAAATTAAATAATTAATTAATTCCCTTCTTAAGGAATATAGCCTACGGGAATCACTTAGGCTACTGCATCCAAGTCCCATGATCACTCGAAAGGGGACATGACAGTCCTCCCTCCCCGATATTACTTGTCCCCAAGAAATTGCAGATTCAGGTGCTACAAAATTTGTTCACTCTCCCAAGTGGCATCTTCTATAGGAAACTCTCTCCATCTTACTAGATATTCCCTGATTACCCTATTCTGAAGCTTCTTTTCCCGAACCTCCAATACTTTCTCAGGAACTAGTACTAGCTGCCTCTCCTCATCCATTGGAGGCAGTTCTACTGAAGTTGTGATGTGTTGTCCCAATGCCTTTTTGTGACATGAGACGTGAAACACATTATGAATCTTACTCCCTTCTGGAAACTCCGGTTCATAACCCATTTCACCAACTCTCTTGGTCACCCTATAAGGTCCGTAAAATTGTGGATTAATTTTCTATGCACCACTCTTCTTCAAAAAAGACTATCTATATGGCTATATCCCGAGAAACACCAAATCCCCTACCTCGAAGGTGTACTCGAACCTATTTCTATCTGCATATAGCTTCTATTGGTTTTGGGCCATTTGCACGTTATCCTTAAGAGTCTTAAGAATGTCTTGGCTCTCTTGACTACAATCTTTTTCCTTGGGAACCCTGTTGTCCCCAAATGCCAAGTCTACAAAGGATGGGGTATCATATCCATATAATGCCCTAAATGGTGACATCCCACGGACATATGATAAGTGGTGTTATAACGATGCTCACCCAAATGTAACCACTTAACCCATGTCTTCTGCTGCCCGACCACATAGTTACACAAATATCCCTCTAACCATTTGTTCACTATCTCTGTTTGGCCATCTGTCTGTGGGTGGTAACTCATACTAGGAGTCAAACCTGTGCCTGCGAGCCTAAACATATCCTACCAAAAATCACTCATAAATCGACTTTCTCTATTACTAACAATATTTTTTGGAAACCCATGAAGCTTGAATATCTCCCTGAAGAATAAATTTTCTACTTGTGTTGCCTTGTATTATGAGGATATGGCAAAGAAATGAGCGAACTTGGTCAACCTATCGACCACCACATACATGCAATCTTGGCCCTGTGTCTTTGGCAACCCTGTGATAAATTCCATGGATATGCTCTCCCATTTCTACTCTGGAATGGGCAGTGGTTGAAGTAATCATGCAGGGTAGGTTTGCTCCACCTTATTCTATTGACAAGTCACACACTCTCGCACATGTCTCAATACATCATCTTTGAGGCCCTTCCAAGAGAAGCTCTCTTTGATCTTCGTGTATGTCTTGAAATATCCTGGATGCCTAGTTAAAGGTATGTCGTGCATGGATTTCATAATTTTCTCCTTTAAGTTGAACTCCGAAACCAAGTATGTGTGATCCTTGTAGTAGATGATATCATCTATCACCTTGTACCTATCATCCCACACATTGTTATCCATCGACTCACAAGCAAATTGTCTCTTGGAATACCCCACCAGGAGTTCATATTTCCAATCCGTTAATATCTCTGATAATGAGCACAACTCTGGTCTTATGGATAGAGCATAATCAATGAAATTGTTCTTTCCTTTGACGTACTCAATATTGAAGCCATAGGCTTTCACTTTACTGATCCATTTCTAATGCCTTTCGTTAAGATCCTTTTGCTCCAAGAAGTGCCTCAAACTGTTGTGATCAGTCTTGACCACAAACCTCCCACCTACCAGGTATTGTCTGAATTTTTCCAATGCATGCATTATGGTGAGCATTTCCTTTTCATAGATGGGATAAAGTCTCGAGGATGGAAAGATTCCTGCTCTCGTGTGCAATACGATTCTTTTGTTGCATCAAAACCGCTCCTATTCTCACACTAGATGCATCAGACTCTAACACAAAGGGCTGAGTAAAATCAGGAAGTGCCAAAATGGGGCAAGAACTCATCACTTCCTTCATCTTATCAAAGGTCTTTTGGGCCTCTTCTGTCCAAAAAAAACCCCTTTCTTCGTAAGATCTGTAAGAGGGGTGTTCAACTGAGAGAATATTGACACAAAGTGCCTATAGTAACAACAGATTCCAAGGAACCCTCGCAAATGCATGATATCCTTAGGTGGTGGAAAATCTAAAATAGCCTGTATCTTCTCCCTGTGAAACTGCACTCCCTGTGCACTGACTATATTCCCCAAGTAGAGAACCTCTGTCATATTGAATTCTCACTTAGATTCCTTGGCATATAAGGATTTCTCATTCATAATGCTCAAAATCTCCTCCTAGTGCGCCAAATGCTCCTCCCATGTCTTAGTATAGATCAATAGATCATCAAAAAATACCAATAGGAACTTCCGCAACTACTTCCTAAATATGTGATTCATACATGACTGAAAAGTGGTAGGCGCATTAGTCAATCCGAAAGGCATGAACAAGAACTCATAGTGCCCATAATGGCACCTAAAGGCAGTTTTATGAATTTCCTCCTCATGGACTCTGCTCTGATGATATCTGGATCGAAGATCAATCTTCGAGAAATACATTGCTCCGTGCAGCTCATCGATCCTGGGTATAGGGTACCTATTTTTTATTGTTTTCTTATTCAAGGCCCGATAATCAATACACATCCACATTGTCCCATCCTTCTTCTTCACCAAGACCACCGAAGAAGCGAAAGGACTCGAACTGGGTCTTATGTGCCCCATGTCAAGAAACTCCTTGATTACTTTTTCTATTTCATCTTTGAACTTCTTGGGATGCCTGTATGGGGTGGTGATCACTGGTTTGGCCCCATCTTCAAGTTCTATGGTGTACTCAAAACCTCTGTCAGGAGGTTTCCCTGGAATATCCTTGCGGTGGGTTGCTTCTCATATACAAGAGGAATAAATATAATTGACAACAATGTTATTACAACAACCCCTTGAAGATGCAAATATGGGAGATATTTGAAGGGTGGCTGATACACAATTTTGTAGTAGAGGAGATACGCTCCAGTATGCAAGTTCTGCTCTCTGCTCTATAATAAATCGCCCCCAATCATGAGAATCAACCCAACATATCGGAAAATCACCCCCCACTAAAGAATATTGTCCAGAATGCAAGGCATTCGACCCTCCCTAACACATATGAGTGAGAAATTTGAAGGGATTAAACCAACAAGTGGATTTGTTGTCCCAATCTTCAAGTTTTAGTGCCTAGAATGCATTAGACTCAGCCAACGACTAAGAAGTTTCATTTTTATGAGATAACTCACCCCTCACACTTCTGAAACTTGTTCTCTACTGCAAAATATTCGCCACAGTCCTGGCTTGACCCAACACAAAGGGGAAAACTCGCCCAATCCAAGATATCGCCCTCTAAAGAGAAACTCGACCCATAAAAAGGCAAGATGTTTGCTACCTCCAGAAAATGCAGCCCGAACTACACAACTTTGTTGCACAAAGTGAAGGATTTGTCTCTACGGAAGCACACTTAGAATATCTATGAGATTTATCCAAGAAAATGACTAACTAGGGTGGATTTGTTTCACCACTGAAGCCAATCTCTTAAAGGCCCTCCTAGGGTTTCTGTCCCAACAATTCCAAAACCACAATGAGCTCTCTCAATGAGAAATTAGAAATACAAAAAATGCTAGGAATGGGAGAGGGCGCCCTCCTTTTTCCCTTTTATTTGTTCGTTGACTCTTTTGCAACCCTTTTACCCTTTTAATCAATTTAAGTGACGTTTCATATTCTTCCTAAGTCACTTTAGGCACTTTTTCCCTCCCCCCCCCCCCATTTTTAACTATCTAATGTCGTTTTGTTAGGCACTTTTACCCTTAGGACATTAAATAATTAATTACTTCCATTCTTAAGGACTATAGCCTACGGGAATCACTTAGGCTACTGCATCCAAGTCCCATGATCACTCAGAAGGGGACATGACAAAACCATTTTGAAACATTTCAACATGCAGAATTGCAAACCTGTGAAGGTGCCAATTCTTGTGGGAGTAGCACTAATTGTTGAACGATGTCCAAGGAAATAGAGGGCACAACACGTGTTCCCTATGCAAGTGTTGTTGGTAGTCTAATGTATGTGATGGTCTTCACCACTCGACCAAACATTGCCCATGTAGTGGGAGTGTTGAGTATATACATGTCAACACCTGGGAAGGAGCACTGGAAAATTGTCAAGAGAGTATTCAGGTATTTGTGTGGCACAAAACTATTATGCTATATGCTACCAAGGGAAAGCTAGAGGTGACTGTGATTTGAATGTACATCGGTTTTTCAATGCCGATTGGGCTAGATATCTGGATTGATGAAGGTTGACCATTGGATATGTGTTCAAAATGTCTGGTGGAGTAATCAACTGGATGAGTAAGCGATAGGCGATCATAGCCTTGTAACCAACATAATATGATTACATGGTAGCCACTCATGGAAGTAAAGAAGCAATATGGTTGCAAAGGTTGTGTTCAAGAATTGGGTTTTCTCATAAAACTATGAAGATAAGTTGCAATAGTCAAAGAAAAATATTTCTGGAAAAGAACCTTTCTTACCATTCTAAGACTAAGCACATTGATGTACAATACCATTTCGTGAGAGACATGGTGGAAAACAACAAGGTGTTGCTGGAGAAAGTAGACACATTGGAAAACATAGTAGACTCTTTGACAAAGTCTGTGAGTGTTGTGAATTTCTCTTGGTTCAGAGAGGCAATGGGCACTGTTTCCCTGGGTCTATGAACAAGAGCTCAGAGAGCTCCCTATTTTAGCAAAGAAAACAAAAAGTGGGAGAATATTGGGTTGTTATATTCTTTGTAGTGAAATTCTAGTTGAGGTGGATTGAATGACGGTCAAAGTATAAGGAATCGACAACAAGACAAAGGTCGAGGTGGTTCGACTAGGTAAAGTCGAAGTCGAAGGAATCAACAACAAGTCGAAGGTCGAGGTGGTTCCACTGGGTAAAGTCAAATTCGAAGACATCAACAACAAGTCAAAGAGGTCAATTGACAAGAGGTCGACATGCAGGCATGTGGAAACTGACTAAAGACCAAAATGAAGGCTGACTGGTAGTTGATTGGTAATCCGACTTGGTAGTCGACTATAACAGAATCATTTTCAGAAAAAGCACCTGGTTCAGGTTATTGAGACAGGTGTAAAGCTATATCTCATCCCTTAATAGTGTTAGAGGTTGTGATCGTGAAATCATGTTCTTGTATCTTAGTAAGCCAATGTGTACTCTTTCTAGAGAGATGTGTTTGTGAAAGCACAATATTAACAACAAGAAAAAAGACTTTTACCCGGGTGTGCTTGCCTAAGATAAAATGGTGAAACTTTTCAATGGCTTTTACAAGAGCATAAGTATGTTTTTCAATCAAAGTGTACTTAAGTTCATCATCATATAAGCTTCGGCTCATGTAAGCTATTGGCTACTCAATATTTTGATCATCTTTATGAAAAAGAATGGAAAAGATCGCTTCTTCGGTAGAATTGGTGTAAATAATTAAATCTTTTTCAAAATTTGGTTTTGCCAAAACAAAGGCAAAACTGATTACTTTCTTGATTTCTATGAAAGCCATTTTAGTGTCATAATTTTAAGAAAATGATCGATCTGGCTTTAACATGTTATGAATATGCATGGCAATTTTAGCGAAGTCGGGAATGAATCTTCTAACAAAATTGATTTTACCCACAAAAGATTGAATTTCTTTTTTTGAAGAAGTGGTTTGAATATTTTGAATTGTGATAATCGTCTATGAATCAATACAAATTCCTGAATCAGAAACAATATGATCAAGAAGCTTACCTGCAGTGACACCAAAAATAGGTTTCATAGGATTCAAGGACATTCTAAATTTTTGCAGTGAACGAAAACTTTTCTTAGATGATCAAAGTGATCTTGTCAGTTTCTATAGTAGACATTTAAATCATCAAGACATATTTGGACAATTTTACTAATAAGATCATCAAAGGTTATTTTCACAGCTCTTTGAAAAGTAGAACCTGGATTTATTAAACCAAAAGGCATTCTTTCATAAGCAAAGGTGCCCCAATGCGTGGTGAATGTGGTTTTGTACTTGTCAACCCTCTTAACTCGAATCAGATTATAACTTGAAAATCCATCAAGAAGGGACATCATTTCTGATCTTGTCACTTGCGACAAAATGAGTTCCATCTTAGGAAGAGGAAAATTCTCTTTCACATTTGCCCTATTTAATGCACAAAAATAAACACATAGTCTTATATCATAATTCTTCTTCTGTACAGGGACAAGGTTAGATACCCATTCATAATACTTTACAGGAAAAATAATATGGTCATTAATAAGATTTTCAACTACCTTTCTAATAGTAGCTTATGAGGAAGGATTAATAGGACTTTGTCTTTTCCTTACCGATTTTGCCTCTTCTTTGATAGGAATAGCATGTTGAATAATATTAGGATCAAAACCACATAGATCCTCAGATGACCAAGAAAATACGTCCTTAAATTCAAAGAACATATCCATTATTTATGTTTTTATTCTTCTAAACATTGGGCTCCAATCCTTAAAATCTTTGGGTGTTCTTGAGTCCTAATGTTCACTGAAATGGTAGTTCTGATTTTTCTTTTTGACTCCTCTTCCTTTTCCTTTTTGCTTCCAACATAACTAGACTAGAATGAGCTCTCTAGATGAGTCAATCCTTTAGGAAACTTATTATCTTATAAATACATAATTTCATTTCATTTTATTGGCTCATTATGCAAGAATGCACAAATACTTTCATCATCAAGAAAAACTTGCCATGATTCTACATTATCAGGAAAGTAAGGGTGATTTAAAGACAAAAATGTGAAATCATGCCTTTGAGGAAGTGTTGACTTTAAAATTCTCTCATGACTCTATTTTCAATATACTATACTTAGAAAACTTCCATCTTCCATAATACTTGTTTTTCCTTCAGAGCGGTAGAATCGCAACAAGCATAACCCCTTTTCATTCAATAAGTATACCTTTGTCCATCGATCTCCATACTTAGTTTCATTTCAGAATCGCGGAAGTGGAGTTTCTTTGTTTTCTTTTAAATATCACCTTTTATCCATCCACCGATTTCAATTACTTAATTTCTTTTTAAGAATCCCTTCACGACCGTGGAAGCAGATATTATTGTCTTCACCCATGATCTTTTCTATTTTCTCCGTTTGCGTGATGATTGGTGTTGGACTACGATTGTTGTTAGACCAAAACCTGCATGCATTAATCTCCTCCACAATCACCAGAGTTAGGATCCACGAGATGAGGTTAACCCATGTCGCGAAACTCGCGGGAAGCACTAAACACAATGTACAACAATCTCTCCCAGAGCATGTCGAGCGAGTTTCAAACTTGAGATCTGTCGCTCTGATACCATTTGTTGGACTATAGTTGTCATTAAACAAAAACCCACAGGCATTAATCTCTACCACAATCACTAGAGTTAGGATCTAAGAGAGGAGGTTAACCCATGTCGAGAAAATTGTGGGAAGCACTGAACCCAATGTCCAACAATTGGTACTTAGAATTTGTTTTCAAGATTATTCATTATAACTGTGGAAGTGTAGATTACATCTTTTAAAATTTTAATATTCATTCTTCCTCTCCGTTGAAATCTTTTTCCCATGTCACGGTAATCAAAGAAAAAATTAATTTTTGGCTCGTGTGAAGTTAATATATCAGGACCGTTATTAATATAGCGAGTTCTTTGTTTTTTTTTTTAGACCGCAACTGATGGATAGATTAATAATAGGCCGAAAAATCATCTTCCGGAGGCTGTGCTACACTGGGAAATTCCCTGAACAAAACAAAATGCTCTGTCATGAGTGGCAGAGTCCAATGATGGTCAAGGTCAA
>ML785384.1:512753-563324 GCA_009831015.1 Picea engelmannii
ACTTTATTATTTACGTTCTAAAAATATCTTAAACCACTTTGACTACTTTGACCTTTTGGGGCTTTTAGATGACTCATGAGGGTTCTCCAACTTCACATGGCCATAACTCTCTAACCGTGAGGAGTTATGTGATGTTCCACATACCACTAGAAATGGCATGACATGTACTATCCATATAGAATAGTATTACCTGCAAATATATCAAAACTCATATTGTTATCCATCAAACAAACTTGGGTCCATTACCCAAACCTTTGTGCTACCAGACTTTCTTCAAGAATTGACATCAATGACAACCAACCTTAATCAACAATGATGAAGATTTTTACAAGAATGACCTCACTACCTTTATTATGAAAATCATGAATATGACAGAGTTGAAAAGAAAGGAAGAAAATTTTCCCTCTCAAGCTAGGGTAAAACAACTTAAAGCATGTTGGATTAAGAAAATTGATTTAACTGGGAACCCCGGAGAAGTACAATATCCTCGCCTAATTCTAAACTCTACATTTCTTACAAGGGAGCAATTTGAGGAACATGTGGAAATACTAAAAAATTGTCTACGAAAAAGTTCAGTAGTATAAAAAAATACAATGAAGATGGAATTGATAATTGGTTGGTTTGTTATTCAAACAAAAATGAATGTATTGAAACTTCATTACATCAAATACCATTTGATTTAAGGGAGTTAGAAAGTTCTATGTTTGATATAAGGATTAGACAAGAGATTAATGTCGCCCCAATGAAAAATTATAATCAAGAATGGTTAAAACAGGCTTTGTTAAAGATAACCGAAGAGGATCAGTCGGGAATTGTCGAAACTAACCAACCAACCACAATAAAGGATGACATAAAAGACACAAAAAACAAAAAATAACATGAGAGACTCCATCGCAATAAGTCCATACTAATCACATATTTTCTTCCTTATCAGAATTCATCCAGTTGTGTTTATTCTTTCGCTAGAAAAAATATAACCGAGTTCTGATAACTTCCCTTTTGTCTTCTTTTTATAACTTGCTACTCGCATTCTGCTCCAGACTCGTTTTCTCTTATTTATACTTCTTGTGTATATTTTATGGTCCATGGGAGTGCCAATCCCAGTCCATTTATGGACAAATGCCTTTAAATTTCTGAGATTGTAATAAACTCTATTATTTTTAGAAATCCCAGATAACTATTTCAGGGTCGATTTTGATTGTATTTTGTAACTCTGAGTTTTGAGTATAATATATTTGAAATCGACTTATCAAATTCTCTTTATGATCTTAATAAGTAATACTCTTTCAAAGTTCTATTATGTGATTGAACCATTTTCTTTTATTTTGAATGTGATAAAAAATATATGAAACTATGATGGATGTGAGGAATCTTTGTTATTTTCTATAAATTATTTTCAGTATGTGTAATGTTTGAGGTTCGTGGTGTATCTCTCAGGAATTCTCCCATTAAATTCACATTTTCAATTTAATTTTTCTTGAGCGATAAAGATTTGAATTTTGTCATTTGACATAATTCTATATTATCTGATATAAGATATCCAAAGAAAAATCCTTGAAAGAAAAACAGAGGAGTACCACCTCTATAAAAGCGCATGGGAATAATTATATTCTTATGAGATTGTCGTTTCAGTCTTGACAAATTCAAACGTCAATATGATGTAATTGCCTTCTAGGGATAGCTGCAAAAACAACAAGCTTATTAGCCATAGAATTCAAGTCTCTCCTTATATGAGTGTTGTTAAAAGATAAATGATTGGATATTAAATGCCATATTGCCTATGTATACTTTTTAAGCAACTTGTTTGAGGGGGTATAAATTCTTCTAACCATATTTACAACAAGTTTAGAATTTCCCAAAACAGTAAGATGATAACATCCAAGATTGAAATCATTTTCAATTCCAAGAATGAAGGATTCAAATTATGCGGCATTGTTAGTACATGCACCCCACATGAGAATACAATACTATGCCCGCTCCATTACCCTCACTTGAACATGCACCATAAAAATGCATGTGCTACATTCCATCCCCAGGATCTAGAGGCGGTGAAATAGGATCATTATTTTCCTCTAAAAAATTTGATTAAACACCAATATCTTCCTAAATATAATTTTCATGAGGTTGTGGAAGACTTTCTATGTAGGGAGATATTCCTCCTTCCTAGAAAACAATGATGGTCTTTCCATTCTTTGGAAGGGACATGTGTGTCCCATCCAATGAAATATATACACTAGTAAATGCTTGCTAGTCTCTTCCCAAAATGATGGAATAGTAGTTGCCCGGTGTGTCAATTACTTGAATATTAAAAGTGGTTCTTATCTTTAGGTGAGCACACAAAACTAAGGTCACATCCTTGATTTCACCAATATTAGCTTGTTTTAGACAACTGTAAGATAACACACTCTTTGATTTTTCATTTGTACATGAAAGATCTAACTCTTCCATCATGATCTTTGACATGACATTAGGACCTGATCCACCATCAATTAGACAACAATGATCAATTTTATCCATGATATTTACATATACATAGAAGGGATGATTTTTAAAAAAAACTTCTAGGATTATATACACCTACTTTATTTATGTACATTCCTTCTTCATTCTTCTCTTCAAATAAACTAGAAATGGTGGAAGTTTTACCTTCCAAAAAATCTTTTAGATGACTTTATTGTTCAGGGACGGTGACCATATCCAATAGAGATTCATCTGATTTTATTGTAGCCGGTTGCTTCAAGATATTGTACTTAGATGAAGAAGTAGAGGTGGAAACCTCTTAACTTTGGGTACCCTTACTAATCTGAGGATTATCCTGTTGAGAGGATGAACTTGGAGCAAATGTAGTATTCGGAGGACCTCCTCTTCCCTTACTTTTAGAAGATTTGTTTCAGGTATAAACCATCATGACATCCTCTTCTTGAGCTCAATCTAAGGCATCAATAGTTATATCGGTTTTCTTAGCAAAGATGCGCTCTCTTCCACTCAGTTTGATCTCATAGGTATTTTCATCGTGATTATCTTCACAAAAATTGCACCAGGTTCTTCAAAGCATATCCTTAGGCTAAAATTTATTAGTTTGATTCGTAAATGCGGCTTGGGTAGAAATTTCAACTAGAGAAAAAGTGCAAGTCACCCTTTTTCTTTCAAAAGTAATCATCTGATTTCTCATATCCTGGGTCAGTTGTAATATAATTGACATATCATTATGTTTAACAAAGTCTTCAACATGAGAACTTGGGTTTTCCAACTATTCCTCAAACTGTAAACAAGTATGTAATGCAGATCCCAGACAATTAACATTCTTCTCCTCTAGCTTATGACGATAGGTAGAAGGCAGGGTGTTATGGTAGTGCATTAATGCAACCTAGTTATGAGGTCTAATCATTTCTGGGATCTTATAATTTGGTGATACTCAAATTGAAATATATAATAATCTCACCTTTATTATAGACAATATTGTTATAATCGCTAAGCAAATTTGTTGGACTTTGAGGTTGTCCATAGGTTGATTTGAACCAATACGATAATTCAACCCAACCTGTAAATATCTGTGGTGGTTATTCAAAGAAATCAGTCGCAACCTTTCCTTCCAAAGAATTGATGAAAAGTATCATACATGTATCTCTTTCATTTTCTCCAATACTATGGCATGCATTAGAAAAAAACAATAAGATGTCCGTTAAGTGAAATAGTGCCATTACTAGAAAATTTAGGTCAACGATCTTTGAATTTTGGAAGAGGTGTAGTGGTTGGAGCCAGATCTAAGGGAGAAGACACGTGCCACTGAGTAGCATTTGCATCCTCTTCTAATTTAAACAAACTATATTATTTGATGAATTTAGCAGGATTTGTAATTGATTGGATAGGATTGTAATCACTGTGCATGCTTCCAATTAGAGACAAAGTTGAATCTTGAGATGAAGTGGCGCCACCTGTGCCATTGGAAACACCAAAGAAGTCATTATGGGTTGCTTCAGAGGGAAAAATATTGAAATACTTGTTGCCTGAGATTCATAATCTGAAAAGATCTTCTAAGCCTTGGCTGAAGATTATCTAAAACTTCCATTTTCCTTCCTATTTCAAAGGAAGGATCGAATTCGGGAGATTGGCATCTTAACCATATTGATAGATGAGACTAGGTGGTCATAAGACAACAATTTATTGAGAAGGCCTATTTTGAGCTTTCCTTTGAAGGGCTTCTCTTTGATCTTGAATTTCAATATCGTGGGCTATAGTATCCCAAGAACATTCAAGTTCTTCGTGTGTGCTGGAAGTTTGAAGAATAAAATAAAAAATACACGATGCAATACTTATTTGATCAAGAAACCTCAAGTTAGATTGTTATCGGGTAGGCGAAGTCATTAATTAAAAAGAAAACAAAGAAAAAGAACTAGAGAATAAAAGATACTCCCTAGTATGGTCACCAAATAAATGTTGTGGTGAGGAATGGTTTTATCCTCACTTAAGCATTTTTTGAATCTCACTAGGCTAGGTGAGATAGGCAGGATTGTCACCCTGGGTTTATATCCTATTCAAATATATCAAACAACCCTCAAGAAATAAGTTATTGGGCCTAATGTTATTATCAAGTTTGTATGCTTTGTTCTAAAATAAATAGAAAAATAGAAAAATTGTTTGTAAATGAAATTTTATAAGAGATAAATGAATAAATACAAGAACACATACATCTGGAAACTAGTACACAACAAGTATCAAATTGAGAAGAAGTCATAAAATGATTTTATTGATATCCTTTTTGAGTTACAACCAAGTTTCTCTTTACAAAAACCTACTAGGGTTTTGTCTAGAATTAGACTTAGAAGTCTAAGATATGATTTTGAATCATACAAAGACAAATGGTGTATGAAAGAAAAATATTAAGACTGAAAATAAACTGGATCAATCCAAGTTATTGTCACATCATAGTCTTAACTCTGCAAAATAGCCTTAATCAAAATTGAAACTGAATTCAGAAATTCTAATCAAACTAAACAAACTATCAAGATGAATGAATGACCTTCTAAAGCATGTCACAAGTCTATGCTTCCCAGTGCTTTCTTTTTTCCACCTTTAGAGTAACCATGCTATCAACAAGAGGAATTATATCTCAAGAAACTCATAAATGAATGAATGAATAAGTAATCTCACTAGAGGCAAGAGAAAACCTTATCAAAAGTATCTCTCTCTATTTTCTCATGCCCTCTTTGTCCTTGCTCTCTTCCATTTATTCTTAAAAAAATAGTTTAAGTGGTTCAATTACATTTTATTACTAAAGCTAGATAACTTTATTTAGGATAGGACAACTTTATTTATGATAAGGGTATATAATACTAATACTAATACTACTACTAATAATAATAATAATTAATAGGTGAGGCCCCTATGTCTTTACTTCTTTTATTTTCAACATTTCAAATATTCCATATAACTCCACAATAATTCAACAATATAAAAATCAACATTATGAAGCAAAAACACAAATTCAAAATATCACATCAACATCTACTTGTATCTCCAAAAATATCATGATATTTGAGTTTTCAAAATAAATACCATGAATATGTTGTCTATCCAAAAATAATATTAAAGTCAAAGTCATTGTCTTAAGACAAAACCAAAATAATCTAAGGAACTTCTTTTTAAAGAATTCTTCCCTTTCTTTGAGAAAGTCTTCATATTGAGACTTTTTCTCTTCGAGCTTCTCTATTTCTCGATGCACATCACTCAAACTAATTCCTCTTTTGCTAATTTCAATCTAGAATCGGAAGATGAAGAATATTTTCCAGTGATAAGAGAGGTGACTCTTTTATTTCCTTTATCCAATTGGGAATCATGAATGTGCACTTTGTGATCTTTTGGAGGAAGTGAGTGATCCATAGAGCCAACTGAAATTATAGGTGGTGTTGTATGAATAGGAGGTGGAGGAGCAAGGGGGGAGTCCCAAAGGGGGTATTCATCGTTGTATTACCCCATCCATCATTTTCTGGCTGAATAGAGGGCACGAGGTCATGCACAATATTAGGATGTGGTTGCAAAATCACATTGGGAGGAGTTGGAGGTTGGGGCAAAGTGGGTTTTCCCCCAAGGTTCAAGTGATCTATTTAAATCAGCCGATGAGATTCTTTAGAATCAATATCAAAATGTATCGAAAACCACATCTTCTTGTGCCTCCTGGTTTTCCACAATACATTAGGCATCCTTCCCCTTCTTCCTCTATCTCCCCTATTGCCTATGTGGCCACCTTTGCTGCTACATCTGCTAAAAAAACTCATCTATATGCCACCGGTATTTCGTTAGTGCAATAATTATTAAAGTAAAATGCAATTCAACAACAACAAACATCAATTACAATTTGTTGAACATGATTCAACTATGGCTTTGGGAAACATAGTCATCAAGCATAAAAGGGAAAATGAATGGGACACGTGAAATTATTTGAAATCTAAACTAAAAAATCCTCTGCATATATACATGCCTCTTTTGTTATAAAATATGAACATGGAAGTGCATGAGAAAGGATATTTTTGTGACAGGGATATATGATAAAGGCGTGTAATTTGCGAAAATTGATAGTATGGTAGGGATATATGACAAACATTGTTCAATATCTTAACTCGCTCAACCTTGCATGTACATTTTCAGTATAAAAACAATCAATCCTCAAATCATTTTCATACCACATTTGTACATGTTGTAAATAGATATCATGTTCTGTTTATCATGCTGCTTAAATCATCCTTGTTATTAAAAAATTGTAGGTCACATATATCACTTTTTCTCTTAGTTTTATGGATAGAGGAGAGAAACATGTAAAATGGGTTTTGTATGAGTGGGATTAAGGGAAATTAACTTATGTAAAGTAAAATACATGCAGGGAATGTCAATTCCATATAACAACCTCTTTAAAAACTCTCCCATTATTTTTAAAATATCATCATATAATTACCCTTCTTGATTGGTAAATAATATCTAAGTAACTTATGACTTCAACCAATTTCAACTCATTAATACCATCTGTGACATAACATATAGTCAAATGTTTTATTGTTGAGGCATAATATGGCGTATATTCAATGAAAACACCATTAAGCTTAAAGTATGATAGTATGGAGTGAATTCGTCTTTTGGAGCAACAAACATGCCATACTCACAACAAAGAGAGCTCGGGTTCGATTATGCTCAACCAGAGTCAACTTTGCATATAACCAAACGCTATGCCTTGAATAAAATAGTCTTAGTCAAAGAAATGAAGCATGATGCAACAAAAAATCACCTTTAAACTTTAGAGTGAAAAGAAAGGCTCAAATCCAATAATCAACTGATATGCATGTGTATATTCAAGTTTGACCTTGCTGGAAATGAATATCAGAGATGGGTTTGACCTGTTTTCCCTTTTTTAACAACCGAGATGTGCCCAGGTTTGAACATGAGTCGAAGAAGTATAACCCATGTAAAATTTGAACCAAAGACATGCTGAAGAAAATTAATACAACCAGAGATTGCACGAACCAAGTTTCAATAAAAAACTATTCCATGGGTTTGGGTTCAAACCCTATTAACTTGGATAACAAAAATTAATGGGTCTTTCTATTAACTAGAGATCTCAATAATAAGCTAGTAATGGATAGTTGGTTGTCATTGATGTTAATAGAAGTGGTTTTCATTGATGTCAACAGATGTGATGGGTGCATTTGAAGAAGTCTACAAGAATCATCAGAGGTGTGGTCATGGCGCCCAAAGTTGTTTGAGGAATAAGAATATGAAGGACAATGTAAATGCAGGTAACACACTCATAGATGGATAGTACTCGTCATGTCATTTCCAACAGTAGGTGGTATGTCACGTAGTTCCTCACGATTGAGGAGTTATGAGGTCATGAAGTTGGAAGCCCCGAAGAATGGTTAAGAAGCCCCTAAACGGTTGCAACAAGAATTTACAATTCATTAATTAAGGGTAAAATAATTATAATAGGTCATCCCTAAAGTTAAGGAAATAAGTCACTTGGAAAAGTATAAATACACTTCAAGAAGTCTCTCATTTGTACAAGCAAGTTTATTGAATATCTATCAAGTGAGAAAGTGATCTATTGGCTAATATGAGGTAGCAAAAGAGAGCAAAGGAAAAAGTTTCAGGATTGCAGAGGAGAGCGAGGGTTTATGAGAAACCCTAGTTTAGCTGACCCCTGTGGGTCATGCTACTGGTGTCCCATGAGGCACCCCCGCGGGTTGTATGACCCTCGTCCCGTGAGGCCCCACTAGTTAACTGGTCTTAGTCCTGTGAGGCAAAAGAAAATTTGGGGAGGATGCTTGTACTAGTTTGTTGAGGCTAAGAAAGAGCTACAGGTCTGAAATATTGTGTATTAGGTTAGCTACAGGTTTAAAGGTATGTCTATATGCATGTTTTGAGGGTTACATGTTGGTGATGTTATGGTGTATACTTGAGGCATGCATTTGGTATCTTATGGAGACATTAGCACATGCTTGAGGCACATCTTATGTGCATGGTGCGAGGCATATTTTTGGAACATGTATGAGGTACATTTCTTGGTGACATTAATGCATGTTTGAGGCACTTCTTGATGAGGTTATGGAACATGTTTGAGGTACATGCATTGTATGTTGTGGTACATGCTTAAGGCATGTCTTGGTGATGTTGGTATATGTTGAGACACAACTTGATGATATCATGGTACATTGATTAGAAACATATCTTGACTATCTTGGTATTTGGTTTGGTATATGTCATGGTGATGTTATCACATGCTTGAAGAACTTCATTGCTGATATCTTATGGTACATGGTGTATGACATGATTGAGACATATCATGCGTGATATGGTGTATGAATGAGGCACATCTCATAGTACATGATTTATGGTATATTTTGGTACATGCATGATATGGTACGGGTTTTGGAACATTATTGATGTACAGGTTATGGTACATGGTATGGTACAGGTTCTGGTACATGGTTGATGTACATGGTATGGTACAAGTTCTGGTACATGGTTGATGCATGATATGGTACATGTTTTGGTACATGGTTGGCATGCATGTTATGGCATATGGTTTTATGCACATCTTAGTGATGGTTTTGCTATCCATGTGAGTGGATTTGGTTATAGTTGGTTGATGATGCTATATAAGCAAAAAAGAAAGTAACAGGGACTGTGACAGGTTGGATGATTGGTTGATCATCAGTTACAGGTTGATGTGACAGTGACAGTGACAGGTTGATGTGACAGTGGCAGTTACATGTTGATGTGACAGTGGCAGTGACAATATCAGTGGTAGTGACATATTGAGTCTACACTTCTATTTCAGGGTGGTTGGATGGGGAAAGGAAAAGGGGTTGTAGCCTCCTTCAGGTTGGTGCTAGATAACACAGGGAATTGGAGATTCCTTTGGGTTGGAGCTTGTAAATTAGGGGGTCATAGCCTCCTTCTGGTTGGTGTCGGAGAACTCAGGGAGTTGGAGCTTCCTTGAGGTTGGAGCCTGTAAACTACTGGGTTGGAGCCTCCTTCTTGTTGTAGCTAGAGAATTCAGGGATTTGTAGCTTCCTTCAAGTTGGAGCCTATAAATAGGGGGTTGGAACCTCCTTCCAGTTGGTGCTGGAGAATTTGGAAGTTGGTGCTTCCTATGAATGTATTCTTGATATATGTAAGAAAACATTCCATGGTTTTCTCCCATTTGGGTTTCCATGTAAATTATAGTGTATTGTGTATCCGTGGTTGTTTATTATGCACTCATGAATGATATTGTTTATGATGCAATGATATACTAAATGCATAAGTGATAAACTATTGAATATTATTGATAAAGTTGAAGTTTATATATTGTGATTGAAAGTGGTAAAAAGTGCTCATACTAATTCACCCCCCCCCCCTCTCAGTATTCCAACACCTAGATGGGTTCAAAATTCCTCATTGTCTTGCATGAAAATAACAGAAGCGAGCTCAACCCATATCTCAACAATTCACCATTTTTCCAAACGAATAACGAACATAGAATGGAAAATGAAAGTATGAACATTGGGAAACTGAAAACCAAGACTAGATTCTCATTTCATCCAACAACCATCAACTCTTTATTATCCTCTTTATTTAATAAATTTTTCCAATAGGTATAATGCATATAGGATGAGAATATGATAGAAAGCAAAACCATTGAAACCAAATCACCATTGTCACCCAATTTTCCTTAGGAATGAAAGAGAAGGAAATAGATAATTTTACACTCACGACCAGTCAAACATGGACAAAAGCTAATTCAGTTGTAAACAAATTTCATGCAAGAGATGTTGAAGGGATCGTGCACTTAAGTTTTCCAATAACGAGTTTATACCAATGACAAGACAATTTCCAAAACGATATAGCAGATTTGTTCCTCAGGCGGAGCTATTTTCCATAGATTGAGCAATGCAAAATGAGCATAACCCTAGCCCCTTGAAATATGGTAAGATGTGGGTTGACTCAACATTAAAGCCAACATCAAATCAAAATAAATGCATGGCCAACCCATCACGTCCATTATCATTTACTGTATCATATGATCATATAACAATAAACCTTTACGATGCATATTACTAACAAGTCGCATCACCAATAAAAAAATATCATGTGATACATCCATTTAATGACTACCTCTCTTCTATACTTATCATAAATAAAATCCACGTGTTTACAAACCCATAAACAACATGCTAAATCCCTTGGAATGTGTCAACCCCAGTTCACATTAATTATACATAACCACATGCTATTGTACTGAGTTGATCTAGGTGGATATCGATGGCCACCCACCTATTCCACTTGCTCAAAGACTAATTTCCATTTTGGTAGTTTTTCTACAGTTTTTCGGGTCCTAAAATTTCGAGGCCATTTTGAGACTCTAAACAATGTTTTTTTGATGGAGCACAATCACACTATAAGATTTAGCCACAATGTGAAGGAAACATGTGCAGTCCTCGAACAGTTCTTTCCAATGAGTTATCGTGCGCCTAAAATAAAGATTGTATGCAAAAGTTACGACCCCGGGAAGTTGATGTACCAACTTACCCCATTGGGGCCCACATGACTTTTGGCGTTTCATCTCCTAGGGTTAGGTTTTTGGATGTTTAGGGTTTTCTCATTTATGATTTATGTTAAAAATGCCTTCTAGCTAGCTTGTGTGTTTTTGCATTTTACAACCTTTTGTATTTCAAACAGTCAGTAATAGAATCTGAGCTTTACTGTATCACTATGTTCCTTGCCATATTTTTATCTATTTATTTGTTATATCTCTATTATATTTCCACCTTCATATCATTCCCCAAAATAATCGAGATCATGAGTGCTTAAATTCCACTAGAAATACTCCATCACCGAAGAGCTTCTCCAACTCCATTTTAATCAATTCTAAATCTGATCCATTTTAATCGGCCATCAAGAACACACGTCCAACTATTCCAACGTAATCATGAGTCCAATCCAGTTTAACCGTCCATCGGGCCACCAAGATGTTAGACTACCTAGGAATAAAAAAAACTTATCACTGGCCACCGTGCACCGGGAACTAGGATATATCACGATGCGCCTGCAAATGTTTACTCCAGTCCGATTTAATCTCATTTGTACTGCATCCACTAAGATGTCAACCCACTTCCACATTGAATTTTCACCTGCCACATCTTCTCGAAGTAGTACCTACGTGGCGGGACAACACTTATATCTTATCAATCCGTATATCTACATGGTAGGCCAACACTTATATCCAATGACATATTGCATACCACTCAGATCTTATGTGCATTTAAAATTTATGGCATATATCAAATGTTTAAACATTATTTCTTATGAACTTAATGCTTATGTCATTTCAATTCAAACATAACCTTTGTTCATGAGCACTGAAAATGGTCTTAACTTTTATTACATATGAAATCATAAGAATAGGGCAACATATAGTTTTTTTCATTTTATAAGTACCATGTTATCAAAATGTTGAAGTATGAAGAGAAGTAATCATCAATATCGTGCACTGAATTGAAGTGCAACAAACCAATTTAATCTTTTAATCAAGCACCATAAGAACTGATGATCAGTAAACCATAACTTTTGAAGCTTCATCATCGTACTACTAACATGTAAGTATGCCAATATGCTTAGGAGAATGCTTGAAAATAAGTATTTATGAGTTTTCTTATAGGATACGCCACATATTAATATTATATTATATCATAATATATAGATAGGCCTTGCAATCATTTGCAAGCTTTTATAATAGGTGACGGGATTTCGAGTCAACATCTGGCGACTCCACAAGGTAGTCAATTTTCTAATTGGATAGAACTCACAATTTGCAGTTTTGCTTTGAAACTTAGAAATTAAATGTGTTGATCGTTTCTTCTTCTTAGGTATTTCAACATAATTTTCATAAGATTTTTTGATATGCTCTTGAATAAACTCTTATGGAGGGTAGAATAAGAAAGGAGAAATTGGGAACAAGATGTAATAATCAAGTATCAACAAGACAATCTGGTAGGTTCAACAAATACTACATAAGTAACGTTGCAGACTCAAAGATAGTGCATTCATCTATGTTGTTTTCATTATCTCGATTATTTCCAAAACAAATCAATGAAAATTTTGTAATCCAATGATCAGACAAGAAACTTGATTGATCTAGTTTTGACCCAAATTTCAAAATTAAAGCAAAGAAAAGTGAAAATAAAAAATAGAAAATGAGAAAAATAAAAGAAACAAATATATACAAACATTAAATCAAATATATACAGGAAACACTAAAGATGATGAAAAACCAGACAAGTTCGACATAACGCTTCAAATGCAAACAATTAGTCGTGTAGGAAAACAATCACCTATCTGTGTATTTCAATAAGTATGAGTTATTCCCAACAACATAAGCGATTATATAAGGACCAAGCCAAAAAATTTAAAACTTTTAGTATTTATCTTTGTTAGCATGAGTAGAATCCCAATGTAAAACCTTTTCATTAGCTGCAAAAGTAGTTATTTTGCCCTTTTATTGAAGTATTTCTTAATAGATTGTTGCCTCTTCTTAATATTTTCAAGAGCAAAGCTCCTTTGTTCTTCTAGATCCAACAGAGCATGAATCCTCTGAGGGATGTTAGTAGAGTTAAACTCTTCTTATTGCAATGCTAATCTAAGGGAGGTTAACTCAAGTTACACATGCATTATTGCTTCTTTGCCATATAATAATTGGAAAGGGGTATGGCCAGTAATGGTTTTGGTAGTGGTTTGTTCTGCCCATAATACATAAGTGACCAAAGTATACCATTGATGAGGTTTATCATTTATGATATTCTTAAGGATTTTGACCAGATTTTTATTTGTTGATTCAACTTGCCCATTCCCTTCCAAATAGTATGTAGATGAAATAAAATACGTCACCCAAAATTTGTTAAGGAATTCGGTCGATTTACTAGATATAAATGATGATCCAGTATCATAAATTATTTCAATCGGAAGACCAAAACGATAAAATATATTGGATTCCAAAAATGAAATTACTTGTTCATCTTGTGCATGATTAAGAGGTATAACTTCAATCCACTTTGTGAATTAATTTGTTGATGTCAAGATAAAAATATGATCAACAAAAGATGAAGTATTAATAGGACCAATGAAATCCAATCCCCACTTAGAAAAGGGAAAATTAGGAAGAACTCATTGGAAGGGCATGACATAAAACATTTCCTTGCCAACAAACTTTTGACATTCAATACAAGTTGATTTTGAGGAAAACTCCCCTATAGTAGTGGGCTTACTGCAACGTACCAATGGCCATACAAGAAGCAAATTCCATAAAGAATACTCAACAAAGATATTATAACTGAAATCAAAGAAAATAACTACCTATTGAGAAGAGGAGAAAGGTTAACTCACCAGGAGTCCTGTGGTTGATGTCGTTCTCGATTGTCAGAGTCTTCTCGCTCTTTTCCAATAATTCTTCTGCAACATGCAAGAATCTCAAATACGAAAACCTACATAGAAAGGTATTTATATTGATAACTACCCGTTAGTTCAATGAAAAATAATGAAATGATCAAAGAAATCAATATTCTATGAAGCACATATGTAATAATTGCAACTTTAATCAATACCAATACAATACACTTCAAAGGAACGAGTTTCTTATTGATGAACAACGATTAGGTAGTTACAAATTATACTTGTCCGGTACGGCGCTTCCCTATCGAAAGCGACCCTAAGTTCCTCCACCCGAGATCCTACTATAAGGATTAATTTTGACTTTGAATTCACCACAGACCCAAAGAGAATATATGGGAGACTCTTGGTTAGATAGGTTGGTGATTAGAAGGAGGCTGGAAACAAGGGTTTATAGGTTAAAAAACTAGCAACAATAAGGATATGTATGGGCTTACAGACTTGGCGGTTGTAGTCAAATAGGTGTCTTCTCTAATGTGCAAATTATCATTACCTTTCTCCTTGGACAAAATGATCCTTTTATGCAGTCACTAGTTGGTTAGAGATGGTTGAGTACGGGTAAAAGGAGTTAGGAAACTAATAAAACCCATGACTCAATATTTAATTAGGCATACTTATATTTTTTCTAGCATTTATTATCATGTATGTGCTTGTCCCTTGAGTAGTCCACGTATACACATGCTGCATAATTGTGAGGAACGTACAACTTCCAAAAAAATGTTTTTTAGAAGGTCTCAAGGAGGTATGGGGAAGAATTGTCTATAAGTAGGACAATGACTAAGCCAATAAGAGCATCAATGCTTCAATGGTGGAAATTGACACTATAACAAAGGTCACCTAATGTATGAGGTCATAAGAGAAATTGATGGCTGAAATATGTTATAAATATTCAAAGAGGAGTTATCCAGGGTGAAGGTCGCTAGAATCCAATCTAAGGACAACAACCAACACATGAAAAATTCAGAAAAAACAATTCCCGAGGTGGGCATACCTATCCTCAGGTGTTATGATTAGCATGGCATCCAATCAAGTACATTGTGGATCCATAAAGAATGTATATATACAAATAAATGATCATGGCCATGAAAAATATACATGGTGGATTCATGTCAAATAGATATCATAACCACGAAAGAGATAGAAAGTGGATTTGTGTCTCAGAATCAGTGAAGGATATCTAGGCAAAGATCTGGATAATTGATTCTTCACATGTATCAATATAAGGAGTGGTATTGTCCAATCATAACTCAAGAAATAACATAAAGAGGTGATGCTACTACATTCCCGAGGTCTTCAAATCAATCACCGTGACCATTTAGAAAAACTAAAGGAAGGAATAACATCATAAATAAAAATGTGGAAAGACATTGTCGACAATGATGATTCACCAATTGTTACGGAGGAATGGAAAAATAAAGTAGAGTATTGGGAAAGAGTTCTTGATACATTAGATGAAATCTATAATGATCATACAATAGTACAAGGAAGTGATTCATCTTCTAAGGATTTTTGGCCCAATACAAGGCAAATTGTCAATGCTAACCGTAATGCACTCCATGTAATCTCAGGTATTATGAATGGGAATTTTGATAATGTGACAGATGAACCAGTATATGTTAGACCCAAGTGCAACAAGCCAAAGCCAACATTCAATCCTATGATTGATGTTGAGAAAGGAAAGATGTTGCTAGTTAGATCAAGAAATGTGGATGAAGGGCAGATGACTTGGATGGCAAAAGCCACCTTGAATATCTTCGAAGATGATCACAGTGAGACTCTTCATGTAAAGGTTGATTGTTGGAAGCCTAGTTCAGGGAAATACAAGGGGAAAATATTAGAACAATATTGGGTACCAAATCTTGATGACACAAAACTTGGGTCTATTCCATTTAATACCATAGTTTGGGCATGGATGTCAAAGAAAGAACATTGCAAGAAGACCAAGATAAATAAATGTGGTGTAGAAGTTGTACTTTATCTACTTGAGTGAATACCATGAGATCATGTGGAGATTATTCATAAATGTAATTTTGTTCTTTGAAGGATCTACTAATATACATGAAGACAGAATTTTCAATGTTTGTTGTATATCAAATATTCTCTTTATATTATTTTTTGAGTTTTATATTATTTAATACATATATGCAAATTTTGGTTCAACTTCAATTTATTCATGTGACGATGCTTTATGCAAATTACACGACACCATTCAATATTTAACTTTTCAATGCTTTGTTTAGATCAATATAACTTCTCACTATATCAACCTTGCATAATCAATTCCAATAATGCACTTGGAAACATTTTCTAGACTTGTTATATTAAAAATATATTGAAGTAGATAATTAGCATTATTTTCAATATAAAATGTTTAAACACTTCATAAATAAATACTAAACAAGTCTTGCAATAAGTGAGTTTTCCCTAACAATCCTTATTATATTTGATATAAATCAAATTGTACTACTTTGTTGCATTCTAATTCATAATAATTTGATTTTGATAGTTAAACAACTGGAAAACTCTAAAGTGGTGTGAACATTATACTCAACACAAATAAAATAGTTACTTAGTGTCAATTATCAAAATGGTTAATAATAGTAAAAAACACAATTACTATGTCGTTACACAAATTTATAGTTAAGAAATTTCTTACACAAACTATTCTTCATGAGACAATTTTTGATAAACTTTGCTTTAATACATAAATATAAATATCTATGATATCAATGATAACTGAAGTGTAACGAATCTGAGTTTTATAGGAATATTAATGTGTTATTTTCAATATAATATGTTCCAACACATTATGAATAAACACTGATGTAACACCCTGTTTCCCTAGTTTCTAAATATAACTATATTGGCCAAGAGACTATGGCGAACTCAATATGTGTGAATGTTTGATTTGATGGACCTTTGTATAAAAGGTCAATGTATGTAAATTTTGTTATTTACTAGAAAATGGATAAGTGTTGCATGACTGCTAGAAGGGGGGTGTACTAAGAGAGACCACAAATGCTATGAAAGAGATGGTGAAGGGGACCAAGAATGGTTGCGTTAACCTCCACCAAACCATTACCTTACTAGATTTAATTGCTCAGGACCATAATAGTCCTTTGACCCAAGAATGAATTACAGTCAGGTTGGTAGGTGGTAAGACCTCCTCAGAGTTAATGAGGGGATGAGGCAGAGCACCCATCTGTAAGGCTTTCAGACTTGACCAGAGACTGGGAATTCAAGCCACACGCAATCTTGTTGAGAAGGAAAGAAAGGAAGTTGTGCTGGGCAAAGGAAGACCTGCGAAGAGTGCAGAGACGGGAGATTAAGCTCTCGGGTTAAGGAAAGAACTAAGAAACGAGTGTCTTCTAGTCGCAGAAAATGGCTAGAAGGGATATGATACAAGCTGATAAACAAGGTTGTTGAGTGACTGAGGAAGTACTCAGGCGGACCTCCTTACTTGGTATAGTGAAAATCGTTGCCAAGATCCTGTGGGAGGAGGAGAGTAACCTCCATCCCTACTATAAATGAGCCAGAAGAAAATATTATATCTGAGAGCATCGTGGTCTAGCTCGGGGTGGCTAGTGGTAAATCCATTAAGAGTGATTGAGCCTATAGTTGGGTGGCAACGGGCACCCCTTTCTGCAGTCGCATCACGACTTCTGGTTCCGATAAGTATTTTTTTGTTGTATGTATTGAACTAGAATAATGGATGAATGCATGGGTTTATATATGTGTGTATTTGTAAATTGTTTCTATGAAGAATGGTCATGATTTGTGTATGCATTCATCTCCTTGTGAACTTATGCTCCTGACTGATAGTCTGTATGCCCCAGCTTATCCTGTGAGGCTTCTTAGGACATAAACCTATAATACAGATGAGATAGAGATATCGTGTCGACCTGAACCTGTCTGTCTAGAGAGGATACCTCTTTCAGACTCCTTGTTGTGTGATCAGGATTTTAGGCCCAAGTCCTTAACCATTTCATTATAAAGCTCAGGAAGGATAGCGAGGTTCAAGCCTTGAAAAGGGAGATCTCTTCATTTAGAAAACGAGCGCACGAGATCCGTTCGCGAGGACCCATATGACCAAAACCTAGGAACCTTAAGCTAAGCCTGAGGGAGCTAAGTCCTTCTGGCTTCGGGACTTCGGAGTATTGTCAGCCCTCATAGTCATAAATCGGTCGAAGGCGACCAAGAGTTATGGTTACCCGTAAGGTTGACCAACGATTAGTTGGTTCCCCAGGTGGTTAGGTGAACCTACCTTAACAACTAAATCAGGATCCAAAACATCAAAGGTCGGAGCCGTGAAGAACCCAGAACCGTAGATCAAGGGATCCTTTAGGTTCTTTCCAAGCCGTCGATATACCGGGGATGCATGGCGCTAGTGCCTTTAGTTCGGAGATTGGGAACTTCGAGAGAAAAGAGGAGTTTGCATTGCAAAACTCCCGAACGTTGAATCCTCGAGGTAACAAGAGTCGTAGATCTATAAATCTACGTGGTCGTATCTCGACCGTGAGATCTGAGGAATGTTAGAAGGTTGTCAGTCAAGGGTGATGTGGTGCAGTGACATCACTTAAGGTGACGTGGACCCCAGCTTGACATGCCACGTGTCACCGGATTTATGGGTATCACATACCCTATAGGCCCATTGGAACGTAACATGTGTCACCCTAACCCCTCCTACGTGTCAGTTACTGGTACGTGTCCGCCTAGCCAACGTGGTTGGTTAAGTGATCGAGACTTCGGGACTCCGGAGGATTTGAGGATGTAGAATTGTAGAAAGACCAAAAAGGTCCGAAGGCCAGAACCATGTGGCAAGATTCCGAAACTATGAAAGTTTGGGACTTCGGGGGGTCTCATGCGTAGATAGCAAGGAGACATCCATCGTTGAAGCACCTAACTCTGAATTCCCCACTAGCCTGCGTGTCAGATGAGGATTAAGCCAGTTGTTGGATTGGTTGATGGATGGACCTTCCCTATGAGAGGTAGGAACCAAGAAATGATAATAACGAGATGAAGCCACGGGGGTGCCACGTGGCCCTCAACCAATGAATTTTCAAAGAACTTCAGGAAGTCGTAAGATATAAACCAAGGGTCGGTTTAGAACCTGGTAGCAGTCGTTAGAAAGCTATGGGAAGTAGAAGAGAATGAATCATCTTGGAGAGATGATTCGAGATGAGCTAGTTACGGAAAAACAAATTTATAATGCCCCACCCCTTAAAAGAGTATTAAGGAGTCGAGTGTGTTACAAATTGGTATCAGAGCCAGGTTACAACACTTGGCCTGCTTGGGCTCATGGATGAGTTGCGTAAAAACCAAATTTAAAGAACTTTAAGGGTGATGCCCTGTCTTACCTCTTTCCTAAAAAGTCTGGTTAAAATGCCACTGAAGAAAATAATGAAACCTTCTTCTGTGTGTGTGTATTTAAGAAATATGAACTGTGTGTTGTCTGTAAACTAATAGACTGTTGGTTAACAGTCATTGTTTTGTTAGCACTCAAGCAGACAGTAAATCGCAGGAAAATTACAAAGTATAAAGGATGGTGACACACCATGAAGTGGGGGAGGACTCCCACAATAGAGACGAAGAATCTGACGAAAGGAGGGTGCTGGAAACCCCTCCGGATATGGTTGAAACTGTAAGGAGCCTCATGGTTGAATTACAGAGTTGCAAGGTTGACAACGAGAGATTGATAAAAGAGCAAGAAAAACAAATGAAAAATTAATGCAGTCTTGTTGTAGAGCTTATCTGACATATAGAGGCAGTTGTAGCATGGACTCGCAACCAGTCAAGTGGACCAACGACATACGAAGAGAAGTCAAAGTCCAACCGAGATACGAAAACGTGGTCCCATAAGTGGCCACACTAGAAGGAGTACCTCGAGGAAGGTCTAACCTGGAGACAAGGGACACTCATCGAGAGAGTCCTCTGGAAAGGAAATTGACAACTCCAAGGGATCTTCTAGTAGAAAAACTAGCTCACATTCTCAAAGGAAAGGAAAGAAGCAAAAGCATTCCAAAAGTAATGACCCTGAAGAGATTAAGAAAGCCAAACCACCCTCTTTCAATGGAGAGATTGAGAAAGGGGAAGGGGAAAAAGCTTGGCTGCTTGGTTTAAAGAAGTACTTCAGAGTCCATGACTACTCTGAAAACTTGAAGGCTCGAATAACCATGTTCAACCTGAATGGAAAGGCTTCCATTTGGTGGGAAGACCTTAAGAATGTGAAAGGAATCAATGAAGAGGACTTATCATGGAAACGATTTGAGAAACACTTCAAGAAGAAGTATCTGTCAGATAAATACTTTGATGGGAAGACTAAGGAGTTCTATGAACTCAAGTTGGGACAACTCATCATAGAGGAATATGCCAATAAATTCCTTGAGTTGTTGAGGTATGCACCCTACATAAAGGATGAAAAGGTAAAAGTGAAACGATTTATTAGTGGGTTACCTTTGACCTACCGGAACAGGATTGAGTTTGACGAGCTAAAGACCTTAGAAGACACTATTCGGAAGGAAAGGTATTGTTATGAACAACTTGGGAGTCAGACAAAACCTCGCGAGGACTGGAAGAAGAAGAGTAGTTCAGGATTCAATAAGAAGGGGTTCAAAACCTCAAGAAGTGAGAACTATAGGAAGGACTCTAGGATAAGCCTTCCTACTAGAAGTGTATATCAACAAAATTTCCCCTCCTATAGTGGAAATAAACCTTTTGGAGAAACCCCAGGAAAGATTTATAACCCAAAGAAGGAACCCTTGAAATGTTGGGGTTGTGGAGAATAGCATCTACTGAGGGATTGCCCACACATATAACATAACAGTAGGAAAGTCTACAACATCCAATAAGCTACCACAGTCAATGATGTGGCTAGGAGCATGCCACAGATTTATGCAGTCGTCGATAATAAACAAGTCGACCACCAAGATTCAATGGTGGAGATGGAAGGTATGATTGCCAACCATTTGGTTTCTATTTTAATTGACCCTGGTTCTAATTTGAGTTACGTATCCCCTTAGACTATTGATCAGTGTAAACTGCAATCAGTTAGACATGTTAAGCCATGGTTAGTACAACTAGCCACTGGCACCCAAAAAAAAGTAGCAGAGGTCATACCAACTTGCCAATTCATTATGGATGGATTGCCAGCCAAGCTACCCTTAACATACTTCCCTAGGATCTTATGCCCTGTTGATTGGTATGGACTGGCTAGCTACTTATAAAACTAAGTTGGACAGTTACCATAAAACCTTAGAATGTGTAAATGAAGAAGGGAGAAAGATAACCCTCCAAGGGATTCAGAAGCTTGTCTCGGTGAGACGAATATCAGCCCTTCAAATAAAAAAGTATTGCATAAATGGATGTCCTCTATATGTAATACAGGTGTTGGAATCTGTTAAGGATGACAAACCAAACCTAGAAGATCACCCCATATTAAGAGAGTATAGAGACGTGTTTCCAGAAGAGGTATCGGGTCTACCTCCGAGAAGAGACATTGACTTCTCGATAGAACTTGCACCAGGAACAGTGATAGTGTCTAGGACACCCTATAGGATGAGTACACCCAAGCTAGTTGAGCTCAAGCTATAGCTAAAGGAAATGATGGATAAAGGCTTCATCTGGCCCAATGTGTCTCCATGGGGAGCACCAGTCTTGTTTGTGAAGAAGAAATATGGCACACTCTGACTATCCATAGATTATAGCATCCACAAAACAACCTTTAGGACAAGGTATGGTCACTATGAATTTGTGGTGGTGCCATTTGGATTAACCAATGCCCTCGCCACTTTTATGTGCTTGATGAATAATGTACTCATCAAATTCCTAGACATATTTGTATTGGTTTTCATTGATGATATCCTAATCTACTCCAAGAACATAGAGGAGCATGGAGAACATCTTAGACCTATACTTCAAGTATTAAGAGAGCATCAACTCTACGCTAACTTTAGCAAGTGTGACTTTTTCCAGAAGCAAGTCCATTACTTAGGCCATGTTATTTCTAAAGAAGGAGTGGCAGTAGAACCTGACAAGATCAAATATATTATGGAATGGCCTACCCTAAAGGATGTATCTGATATCAAATCCTTTATGAGCTTAGCAGGATATTATAGAAGGTTTATAAAAGTATTTTCCAAGATTGGTTGTCCAATCACTATCCTTCAGAAAAAGGGGGTTAAATTCACTTGGACATTAGAATGTGAAGAAAGATTTCAGGAACTGAATTACCTTCTGATCCATGCACCCATGATGAATATTACCTACCTTGATAAAGACTTCCTCATGTGTACAAATGCCTATAAGGAAGGACTCAGAGGGGTCCTTATGCAAGAAGGACATGTAATTTTCTATGAATCCAGAAAATTGAATGAGCATGAAATCAATTATGTGACCCATGATCTAGAGTTGGCTGCCACAGTGCACGCTTTAAAAATGTGGAGGCATTACATCCTGGGTAGGATATTTGTACTTATGACAGACCATTGTGGGTTGAGGCATCTGTTTGATCAACCAAAACTCAATGCCAGGCCAGGTAGGTGGATGGCTCTTTTTAGTGAGTTTGATTTCGAAATCAAACACATCAAGGGAAAGGAAAATTGGGTGGTCAATGCCCTTAGCAGAAGTGTGAAAATGATTCACCTGGCAGTGGTGAGCACCTGTGAAATGGATGTCAGGGAAAGAGTCAGGAATGCATAAGAAACATATGCATTCTTCAAGACCGTGACCTCGTACCTAAGGCAAGAGCCTACAGGGCTAAAGTATGAAGGCTATCAGATGCTCGATGAAGGCCTGCTGACTTACAAAAATAGATTGTATATCCCAAGTTGTGAAGACTTGAAGAGGTTCATAATGGACAAACTGCACAAGAGACCATATACTAGTCATCCAGGTTATCAGAAAATGATTACGGCCACTAGGAAACAATTCTATTGGCCTATATTGAAAAAGGACATAGCTGATTATTTAGCTAAGAGTCTAGAATGCTAGCAAGTTAAGGTAGAACATCGACACTCAGCAGGGTTGTTACAACCTCTACCAATTCCATAATGGAAATGGGAAACCATCTCGATGGATTTCATCACCGGATTACCAAAATTGGCCAAGAAGAATGATGCCATCATGGTAGTGGTGGAAAAATTGAGCAAGTCTACTCACTTCGTTCTTGTCAAATCAACTTGTAAGGAAATAGATATTGCCAACATCTTCATGAAGGAGATATTCAGACTGCATGGCATGCCTAGGAAGATTGTATCTGATAGAGACACAAAATTCACTTCAAGCTTTTGGAAATCCTTGATGGCTAGTTTTGAGACTAAATTGTTGTTTAGCACAACCTATCACTCTCAAACTGATGGACAGACAGAAAAAGTAAACCAGATATTAGAAGACAAGCTAAGGATGCATGTAATGCATCATCCTAAGAAGTGGGAAGACTACCTGCCATTGGCAGAATTTTCCTACAACAACGGTTATCAAGAGTCACTGAAGATGAGCCCTTTTGAAGCCCTCTATGGTAGACAGTGCAAGATTCCAATCAGCTGGTGTTACAACGAGATTTGTCTCACCCCATGCAATCTTGCACATAAGGCCGAGCTATGGAAAAGAGGAGAAATCATTCAACTTTGACAGCAAAGTTACTCTGGAGGAATTATCCACTTCACATTGAGTCTACATCCCTTTATCCTTTAAGTCTAAACACAGTGTTCAACCCCCAAACTCTTCCCTTATTGAGTGAGAACTCCATTGTCTCTCTTACGTGAGCTTGCCTTTGGTAGAGGATTGAAGTGGTGGAGGCCCACCTTGAAGGAACTTAGTTTCTCGGTTCCGAACCATGCCGACACGGAAGTCTGTAACTTTTTCACTTCTGCTGATCATATATTAATATAAATACTCTTTTCTCATCCAATTGATATCTTGAAAATATTTGAATTATTATTCCATGGGCATATTTGTTATGAATGTTAATGGATAATGCTATTGAATGTGCTAACATCATATATTATCACCGTATGCTTGCTTTGCTTGGATGTTGAGGACTAGTTGCAGGTATATTTCTTTGGGTCAAGTGATCAATGGTGGACTTCATCGAACGTCTGGATGAGGTAGGTCTTTTATCTTGTCTTGCTAGCATATTTGTTTATATAGCATACTTGACAATATAGTTGATTTCTGCAGTCATTTTCGTCTGTTGTGGTTTGCCCCTAGCCATAGAGAGATTTTCCTCGTAATAGAATTGGCGACCATACTAGGGAGTGAATCTTTTTTCTTGGGGTTTGGAGTGTTTTTCTCCTTAGATTGCTCTCGTTCATATTGTGCTTCTTGTCATATCATTGTTTGACAACCTCTATTCACTCTAGGTCCGAGTCTTTTAGCCTTCTCCTTTGCCTAGATGTGTTTTTGACACATATATGCAGGTTTTTGCTTGACAATCGTGTACATACGTGTGTGGTACTTATGCAAGTTCCGTACATACGCGCTTTTCCCTTGAATAGTCACGTACATCAACCTCTTTCGCTTGTTTGTTGGGTTTGGTGGTTGCTGGGTAGGTTTTGATGATTATTGAGTCTTCTTGGGTCTCTCTAGTGACTATTAAGTGTTTGCGGGATGACAGGAAACCTATCCTTGGTTGAATTTTTGGGCGGAGCCTTTCTCATCATCTTTTCATTGTGATTGTCCTTGTACATTGGGATGGGTGTTTTGTTCCTTGGTATCCTACTTGAGTTGTCTCTTTCTATACACAATAGAGTCTTTATATAACAAGTTGTTATTCAGTCCATGCCTTTTCATTTTTCTTATATTGAAAATACAAAAATATTAGGCATTTTACATTGATTAGCATTTTGATATTTCGAGTCTTTGTCATTTAGCTTAGTGCATGTAAAGAAAGATTGCATTTTTATTCAGAATTGCAGAGTTGAAATTGAAAATTGCATTGTTTTAGAAAGCACATCATTCATTGAAAATTGAAGTTAGGACTTTGCATTGCTTCATATTCATTTACTTTACTTGTTGAGTCATAACATCACTAGTTTCACGACCGCACCTTTTGAGTAAGCACGACCATTGAAATTAACGCTATAATTTAAAATTGATTAGTAATAATTTTATTTTCTAGGGTGCACAAACTAGCTTAGGATTTAGTGCCTTGGAATAGGATTTTGTTAAACTTCTCCAAGGCTATTAAATCAACACACGTGTCTGACTAAGGGAGTAGAGAAATCCATTGTATAATCGGTAAGATCAGGAGGCTCCGCTTACACCAGAGTTAATCACGAGGTTGCGAGAGGTTTGTTGAAGGGATATCCCCCCGATACATTATTAGCGTCAAAGATATGTCTGGGGATCTATTCGTATCTGGGGATCTTGCTAGTGCCCTTACCTCCATGAGAGGTGGTGATTTCAAGGTTTCAAGATTTGATACCTTGCCCATATGGTGGACCTGACTTACGATTGCTCGCCTGTGCATCAATTATACAATGGTTGCTTAATTGATTGACTTAGGTGCGACATAGGTTACTTGCAGGGGTTATTCTGCAGGTACCTTAGGTCAGATAAGGGTCGGACAACACACAACTTTTATGGAGGATTACCTCTCCGGGGGGATCTGACCGACTGGTTGTTAAGCCCACGAGGGCCCTTATAACTGATTATGTTTCCTCTAATCTTTAGCAGGGAGTCTCATGCCCCTCTTGGGCGAGGCATACCTACTTTAGGTAGGGAGGTCCCTTTCAACCACTTTATCCTGTTTGCATGCATATTGGTCGTTTGATTATTTTTGGTGTGCTCTTTGATTACTAGTTGGCCTTAGGATTTTATACTAAGTTTTCATTATCATGGATAGTGGAGTTCCTTTGGCTCCCTCATTTACGGCTACCCCCCCACGATGTTCACTCATTTCATGGGGACGAATCCGTCTGCTTTTCATAATGGTATGCAGAATTATGAGACTTCGTCCATGCCTTGGGTCTCAAATCATTTTCCTGTTGATATGTTGAATGTGCCTTCGCCCCTTCCATCATCTCCCTGGCCTGCTTATATGAATCCTAGCATTGGATCTGGGGGCACCATGGCACCGCTATCTACATCTTCGTTTGATATGAGTCATGTCCCTCAACCAACTCTCATTGTGGGAGGTTGGAACCTCCCCTCTTACGGATCCAGTCCTAGCTATGTTCTTTCAGGAGCCAGTACTCAAATTGGTGGTTATTCTATTTATTACACCCCATCTGTGTATCCTTCATCTGCCACGCCAGTTCCTACGAACACTTTTCCCATGGCGGGTCCCCATATATCCCCGAGTCTTTCATATGGGAATAATCATTTTTACAGTTCGGGCTACCCTCTTCCCGGAACTCCTTCACATGGGGGCAATATATATCCTCACTTGAATAATCCTTATCATACTTTCATCTCTTCGAAGACTTCAGGGATGATGCCTGTACAAACCTCTTTGGATCAGTTAGGCGGAGGATACTACCTTTCTGGAAAGGGACAGGGGGTAAACCAAGACCCTTCCTGGCCTACAATATTTCAAAATCAATCTTTCACTGGACCTGGGTATCAAATGCCACAACCCACCACCACTAGTCCAGTCACTGCCAGTCATACTGGAGCTCCACCACCAACCTTTGTCGGTCATGTTGGAAATTGGTTAACGACCTCTGCAATTCATGTTGAATACCCGCAACCAGCCGCTGCTAGTCATGCTGGGGGCATCACTCTAGTCGCCATGAGTCATATCGATGTCACATCTCCAACCCTTGTACATCATGTGGGAGATGACTCTCTCGCCTCTGCCAGTCATGTTGAGAGCATGTCACCAGTCGTTGTGAATGACGTTGGAGGCATTGAGAAGCCTAGACATCTCAGACGTAAGCCTAAGTTCCTCTGTAGGACTTGCGAAGGAAATCACCTTACTCGTTTGTGTCCTGCTACTGCTAGGATACCAGAAGCGTGGGGCTCACCTAAGGGCCCTTCAGATTCTGAGGCGTCTGCGGTTTTCCCACATCTTATTTCTCCATTGATTGACATGACAATCATGTCGATGAAATCCTCTCCTGACCACACCCCCATTGTCGAGGGTGATGTGTCTCTTATCCCTATTATCATGCATCCTATGCAACATGGATTTGAAGAAGTGGTCGTACCAGTGCAATATCTGGTCAATCCAACTCTCCTTTTGAAGGGTGATGCATCCTTCAACCATGTTGTTAGCATTTTTGATACTGCACCTTCTGAACAAGAGATAATTTTACTCTCCCTGATTATTCTCCCTTCAAGTCCTGGAGAAGTTCCCTTTGATTGGGATGGTCTTGTGGGGTATCCAATGCCTCCACCTATGTCCTTTCCAGTAAGAGACATTATCCGATATATCACGGAGACGATAACCTTTGCTAGCACTTTATCCTCCTCGACTTGGAGAGCTTTGGGTTTTCCCAAGCTTGCGTAAGCTATTAGTAATATACTGACATTCCACAGAAGTCCAGCACGGGAGCCTTGGCCTGCCCCATGACTTGCCGCCTAGAAACTCCCAAGCGATTCTAATTTAAGCTCTTTTTCGACTCGTCTAAAAAGAAAAAAGATTGTCGAGTGAATTTGTCCCTTTCACACTCGTTAAATCGGACTTGAAAGGTCGCGAGTCTTAGTTAAGCTCTTTTCCGACTCATTTTCAAAAAGCGAAAAGATTTCTGAGTGAACTTGTCTCTTTCACACTCGTAAATTGGATTTGAAAGGATGTCTATTTGGTACAAGTTTATTCCTTTTTCACACCAAGTAGACTAAGATTATGAAAACGGGCTATTTTTTTTGCGTTAAGTTGTGATTGCATCTCATGCCCTTGCTTGCAGTATTGAGCCTATAGTCGGTTCTCGCTTTGCGTTATAAATTGTTTGCCTCAACAGTTTTGCATCCTCAACCAAGCAGAGCCTCATTTATATCCTTCACAATTTGAAACCCTTTACCCAGGAGGGAACATTCCCTTGAGTGTCCATCTCCTGCATGCATCTCCTTGCATTGAGCATAGGTATGTTCCACTGCTGGAACTAGTTTTGCTTACCTGCGACACTCATTTCCTCCTCTGTATCATACCATTCATTTGACTATGAAAAAACAAAAAAAGACGGGCGAGAAGGGAGTATTATCTTATATTGGAAGTAGTTGTGTAGCCTTTGAACAGAGCACAAAGTTATTGAGTCCACTTGTCATCATAATTTTGGGTTTGGCATGGCCTTAGGAAGCCGACCTCGTTACAGAGAGTTTTTCTCCCCCGACTAGTTACTCTTCCAGTCCCTATGGAGAATTTCATTGATGCCTCCTACATCTCATGGTTTCATCATTGAGTCTATGTTGTCGGAGTATTCCATATGTCTCATGATCTTGTTCAAAGGATGTCTATCAACCTATGTCGACCATTCCTCATAACTCTTGACTTTGCATGTCAGTCATACCCTCAGTTTGTCTAAGAATAACATGATGATGTAGTCCTATCACGCACCTTGGTCCTACTTTCATCATTGGTAGGTAACCTTGAACCTAGCAGTCGACATTTCATCATTGGTCATTGATTGGGTGGTTTCCCTTGTGTTCGACGATAAGACATCTATTCACACATTGGGATTCATGCAGTGTCTTGGATGTCATTAGCCTTATTGGTGGTTTCCTCACCTTTGTCAACAATTTTCCTCATTGGCTGATATTCAGATGGTCTTTTTCGTGTACCTCTTTCACTTGGCACACGTGAAAGACACACAGGGTTGTTGGTTCGTGAACATGTTCTTCATCCGATTTCCTCCAAATCACGAAGCTCCCACTTTGTACCTCGTGTTGAATGATGAGAGATGCCTTTATGCTCTCCTTTCAGCGGGTCTCCTTCCATCAAATTTAGCTCATTTATTCTGGAAATGAGACCTAGAGTCCTATGAGTACCTTGAGGCTTGCAGTCATTAGTGCCAGGTTCTCTTGCCATCGACAGTTGGGAATACATCAATGTCTCATGATCGATGGATTCTTCAAGTGTTCGACCCCGACTCCTTTATTCACACTTGTAAGAATGTACTCGATGCCTTGATACCTACTTTCATCATTGGTAGGTTGTCTCACGTTTGTTAACGATATACCTCAATGACGGGCAATCAAACGATGTCTCATTGTGTTCGACCTCAACTCCTTTATTCACATGATGTAGACTTGCACCTTTGGCGGATTGTGTAGAAGACTTGAAGACATCAATATGTGGTCGCAACTTTCCTGAGTTGTTGCTTCCTTTTCATTGGACCATACCTATATGACTTCAATAATTATGGGAGATCATATTGTACTCCATTGTATACAGATATCTTCAGATTGATTTTGAGATTGGTTCTACTGGACCTTGTTCATGACTATGATAGCCTTTGGCATGTAACCACATTTGTATTTGCCTATTCATGGCCATGGATAGTTGTTTGGTATATTTTCACATGGATTTGCAGTGTAATTCAAATTGGCAGCCATGTATGCAACGTCAGTGCAGATTGTAATGAGAAACTAGCTCTTCCAACTAGTTCCCCATCACTCCACTTATGGGTTTTTATAATGTATTTCGGCCATCGCAGATACTCCTCTGACTTCACACATTAGGGGGCATCTGTTACAGCGAGATTTGCCTCACCCTATGCAATCTTGCACATAAGGCCTTTTTCCATTTCCCTATGTAGAATTTTCATCCCTTTTTGCAAATCCTAGAGCTAAAAATACATTTTTTCCACATATACACACCTTGCCTACTATACACCATGCATATACGCATGTTGCACCACTACAACCCACGTACATCGAGAAATGTTCCCAGAATTGAAAAATGGTTTCGAGTTTCCATGTCACAACAGGAGATCAATGATCCTTGGCCTTCCATATACTGGAAAAGTTCTGACTCGACCCTTTAGTTCCATTTGAAGGCTATAAATGGGCCGATTCCGAGCTATGGAAAAGAGGAGAAATAATTCAACTCTAAGAGCAAAGTTACTCTTGAGGAATTATCCACTTCACATTGAGTCTGCATCCCTTTATTCTTTAATTCTGAACATAGTGTTCAACCCCCAAGCTCTTCCCTTATTGAGTGAGAACTCCATTGTCTCTCTTACATGAGCTTGCCTTTGGTGGAGGATTGAAGTGGTGGAGGCCCAGCTGGAAGGAACTTAGTTTCTCAGTTCTGAACCATGCCGACATGGAAGTCTGTAACTTTTTCACTTCTATTGATCATATATTAATAGAAATACTCTTTTCTCGTCCAATTGATATATTGCAAATATTTGAATTATTATTCCATGGGCGTATTTGTTATGAATGTTAGTAGATTATGCTATTGAATGTGCTAACATCATATATTATCATCGTATGCTTGCTTTGCTTGGTTGTTGAGGACTAGTTACAGGTATATTTCTTTGGGTCAAGTGCTCAACGGTGGACTTCATCAAACATCTGGATGAGGTAGACCTTTTATCTTGTCTTGTTAGCATATTTGTTTATATAGCATACTTGAGAATAGAGTTGATTTCTGTAGTCATTTTCGTCTATTGTGGTTTTCCCCTAGCCATAGAGAGATTTTTCTCGTAACAGTTGGAGCAATCCAGTGGATAGAGTTACAATCGGACCCGACATGCTGAAAGAAATGGAACAACAAGTGATTCAGATAAAGAAAAATCTGGAAATTACTCGAGATAGACAGAAGAGTTAGGCCGATAGAAAGAGAACTCCCAGAGAGTTCAAGACAAGACACCATGTTTATCTCAGAGTTAGGCCTAGGAAGATTTCCCTGAGAATGGGAGCTTGTGCCAAGCTGTCACCTTGGTATTGTGGACCCTTTGAAGTCTTAGATAGAGTGGGACCTGTAGCCTATAGGCTAGCACTCCCTCCTACAACAAAAGCACATAATGTTTTCCATGTTTCATTATTGAAGAAATATGTACATGATTCTAATCATATAATTGATTGGTTTGTGATCCAGGTGGAGCCGGAGGGAGAATTCCTGCTAGACCCTCAATGCATACTAGACAGGAAGGAAACCCCACTCAGGAACCGAACATTGCACAGGTCAAGGTGCAGTGAAAACACTTTGGCCCAAATGAGGCTACATGGGAAATGGAGGATGCCATGAGACATGCATATCCATTTTTGTTTACTTCTGTATATACAGAGTGTGTTGACAGATAGAACATCGAGGACGATGTACCTTTAAGGGGGAGGGAATTGTAACACCCTGTTTCCCTAGTTTGTAAATATAACTATATTGCTAAGAGACTATGGCAAACTCAATATGTGTGAATGTTTGATTTGATGGACCTTTGTATAAAAGGTCAATGAATGTAAATTTTGTTATTTACTAGAAAATGGATAAGCGTTGCATGATTGTTGGAAGGGGGGTGTACTAAGAGAGACCACGAATGTTGTGAAAGAGATGGTGAATGGGACCAGGAATGGTTGCGTTAACCTCCACCAAACTAGTACCTTACTAGATTTAATTGCTCAGGACCAGAACAGTCCTCTGACCCAGGAATGAATTATAGTCAGGTTGGTAGGTGGGAAGACCTCCTCAAGAGTTAATGAGGGGATGAGGCAGAGCACCCATCTGTAAGGCTTTTAGACTTGACCACGGACTGAGAATTCGAGCCACACACAATCTTGCTAAGAAGGCAAGAAAGGAAGGTGTGGTGGGCAGAGGAAGACCTGCGAAGAGTGCGGAGACGAGAGACTAAGCTCTCGGGTTCAAGAAAGAACTAAGAAACGAGAGTGTTCTGGTCACAGGAAATGGCTAGCAGGGATATGATACAAGTTGATAAACAAGGCTGCTGAGTGATTGAGGAAGTACTCAGGTGGACCTCCTTGCTTGGTATAGTGAAAATCGTTGCCAAGATCCTGCAGGAGGAGGAGACTAACCTCCGTCCCTACTATCGTTGAGCCGAAAGAAAAGATTATATCTTAGAGCATCATGGTCTAGCTCGAGGGTGGCTAGTGGTAAATCTATTATGAGTGATTGAGCCTATGGTTGGGTGGAAATGGGCACCCCTTTCCGCAGTCGCATCACGCCTTCTGGTTCTGATAAGTATTTTCTTGCTTTATGTATTGAACTGGAATAATGGATGAATTCATGGGTTTATATATATGTGTATTTATAAATGGTTTATGTGAGGAATGGTCAAGATTTGTGTATGCATTCATCTCCTTGTGAACTTATGCTCTTGACTGATAGTCTGTATGCCCCAGCTTAGCCCTTGAGCCTTCTTGGGACATAAGCCTGTAAAACGGCCGAGATAGAGATATCGTGTCGACCTGAACCTGTCCATCTGGAGAGGATACCTCTTTCAGACTCCTTGTTGTGCGACCAAGATTTCAGGCCCAAGTCCTTAACCATTTCATGATAAAGCTCAAGAAGGATAGCGAGGTTCAAGCTTCAAAAAGGGATATCTCTTTGTTTGGAAGACGAGCAGACGAGCAGACGAGATCCATTCGCGAGGACCCATATGACCAATACCTAGGAACCTTAGGCTAAGCATGAGGGAGCTAAGTCCTTCTGGCTTTAAAAGTTCGAAGGTCTGGGACTTCAGATTATTGTCGGGCCTCATAGTCATAAATCGGTCGAAGGCGACCGAGAGTTATGGTTACCCGTAAGGTTGACCGACGATTAGGCGGTTCCCTAGGTGGTTAGGTGAACCTACCTTACCAACTAAACCGAGATCCAAAACCTTGAAGGTCGGAGCCGCAAATAACCCAGAACCGTAGATCGAGGGATCCTTCGGGTTCTTTCCTAGTCGTCGATATACTGGGGATGCGTGGCGCTAGTCCCTTTAGTTCGGAGATTGGGCACTTCGAGAGAAAAGAGGAGTTTGCATCGCAAAACTTGCGAACGTCGAATCCTCGAGGTAACAAGAGTCGTAGATCTATAAATCTACATGGTCGGATCTAGACCATGAGATCTGAGGAATGTTAGAAGGTTGTCGATCCGGGGTGACGTGGTGTAGTGACATCACCTAGGGTTATGTGGACTCCAGCTTGACGTGCCACATGTCACCCAGATTCATGGGTATCACATACCCTATAGGCCCATTGGAACGTAACACTTGTCACCCTGACCCCTCCTACATGTCAATTCATGGTACATGTCTGCCTAGCCAACGTGGTTGGTGAAGTGATCGAGACTTCGAGACTCCGGAGGATTTGGGGATGTAGCATTGTAGAGAGACCAAAAAGGTCTGAAGGTCGGAACCATGTGGAAAACTTCCGGGACTACAGAAGTTTGGGACTTCGGGAGGTCTCGTGCATAGATAGCAAGGAGACGTCCAGCGCCAAACTCTGAATTCCCCGCTAGCCTGTGTGTCAGACGAGGGTTAAGCCAGTCGTCAGATTGGTTGATGGATGGACCTTCCCTACGGGAGGTAGGAACCAAGAAAGATAATAATGAGATGAAGCCACGGGCGCGCCACGTGGCCCTCAACCAATGAATTTTCGAAGAACTTCGAGAAGTTGTAAGATATAAACCAAGGGTCAGTTTAGAACCTGATAGCAGTCACTAGAAAGCTACGGGCAAGTAGAAGAGAATGAATCATCTTAGAGAGATGATTCGAGATGAGTTAGTTAAGGAAAAACAAATTTATAATGCCCCACCCCTTAAAAGAGTATTAAGGAGTCGGGTGTGTTACAACTGAGCACTTCAATATCTAATTCACTTAGTTTTCCATCTTTCCTCTGGTATTTGAAAAGAATCAAATTGTACTACTTTCTCGCTATTTTAATTCTTAATTGATTTAGATTGTTAAACTGATTAATAATAAACATTGAACACAATATTAACATCAATGTCATTAATCCCCAGGGGGGCAACTCAATCGGCACGTGTCGTGATATGAAGTGTTATGTTCGATGAGGTTTTGAGTTCAACCCCCCCCCAATTTACCCATGCCCGTGGAAGAGGCATACGTATGGCACCTGGAGGTTATAGTGGTAGTGGTCRGAATAGACCCCGTGTCACGCGAGTACGAGACCGACCCAGTTGTCGATTTCGCCAGTGATTAAAAAAAAAAAATGTCATTAAGTAACTTTATAGGTAAGGAATTTCTYGTATATTAATCTATTATGATGAAGTAAACCTCAATCAGCAACTACTTAGCTTTTAATACAAAAATATCAATAATAATATAAATAAATTTATATGTGAGAAATTTCTTATAGATCTATTATTCATAATGTAATCCTTGATTAGTTACTTAGCTTTCAATAGAAAATATACATAATAATAATGGAAATAAATTATGTTGTTGTTGTAATTTATAATTGATTTTGATCGTTAAAACAATAAACTTAATACATAATAACTTTGACATATAATATTTTCCATTGTTGACTATAAAATGTTGTCAACTTCCTAATATAATAAAATTTAGTATTCGATATAGACAATATTACTTACCATGTCTAGAATTAAAATTGTTATAATATTAAGAAATGCATTGGTATTATGTCAATAAATAACTTTTATATAGGTCACTCTAAAATTACGCCAACCTAGTGTAGTATACTAACTCAATACTAGTTAGTATATTAAATTATAATTAAATTGGTTAGTAACAGTAAGAAACACATTGATATTAATGTCATTAAATAACCTTAATCAACTTAGCTTTTAATACAAGTTATATATAATATTAATAGAAATCATGTAAGGAATCCAAGTCCAAGACTTAAAGATTTGCTTGCAAGTTTATGTAAATTTGATTTTATATAGTTTATCATGATAAATTTATCACAAAAATGGTGAATATACACATTCAAAGTAGTGAACCAAACAATTTTCTAATTCCTCATATTGAAAAAACACAATCTTGTTAATTTAGTTCAAAATTCTAGATCCACTATTTTCTATTTTTTTACTTAACATACATGTTAAGATGTAACTAAGTCAAGATCCACTATTTTGATCTAGATCCACTTAACTTTCAATAGAAAAATATAAATAATAATAATGGAAATAAATTATAATGATACAAAAGAGTTTATAATGATACCTTTATAACAAAAAAATTGGTGAATATCTATATTCAAAGTAGTGAATTAAGAGATTTTCTAATTCCTTATTTTGAAAAAACGTAATCTAGCTAAAGTTCTAAAATTCTAGATCTATTGTATATTTCCAAATTTAATGAAATATGTGTTACAAGGAGAAAACGATATTACATACATGCAAGGAAAAAGTTAAAGACATCCCAAACCTACCAACATTTGAAGAAGGAGTAGACCCATTGGAGAGTATGAAGACACTCACTATGTATATTTTGAAGAAATGTGGAGAACTAGCAGAGGAACACAAAACTACTCAATAGGTTTAGACAATAGACATCCTACAACAAGAATTCGATGGCTTAGAGAAACTACACGAATCTATAAAGCTTGTTGGAACACTACAAACAAAACTAAGAAATTTGTAGGGAGTTGGCCAACATACTATATGGAAGTCTTCAACACTAAGAATAATAAGCAAGCTCATTTAATTCAATTGGGATAGATAGTACGTGAAATCGGTAATGAGCAAGCAAGGAAGACTATAGAAACTCGATTTGCATTTAAAAAACAAGCATTGCAAGAATTGCATCGATAGGAGTGGGAGTGGACATGTGAAGAACATATTATTCAAAAACAAGTTGAAAAAATAGTGGCCTAGATCTAGGATGCTCATAAGTTAATTGGAGAAGCCTTGTTTCACAAGTTAAACGCCCTAGAAAAGCTGAAAAAAAGTTTTAATAAGTGACAAGTTACAACATTTGGCACAACTACATAACATTAAGTTAATCACTAAACAAACACTTAAAGATTGGAAAGAATTTGAGTATCATCTTAGTATTTTAGTACCAACCATCCAGAACACCTACACAAAGACAAGTACAAAAGACTCACAAGAAGCATTGATAACCAATAATCCAACACTAGCATAAAAGAAGTCTAAATGATACACATGAATTTTTTTATATTTTATTTTTATTTTGATTTTTGTTGAAATATTTTGAATATAAATGATTAAGTGTCTATGTTTTGATTTAATTGTCTTACTTATTTAGGACAAAGAAGGTTTTGAAGTTGGGGGAGATGTTAGAGATATAAATATGTTTAGACTAAATTCTTTTAAGAGTAACATGGTTAGCCAAATCGAAGAGTTAGGTTAGTCAACCAACCAACTATCAACAATTATATATTTATAACTACTTTATTCCCCATTGTTCAATATATAATGACATAGACTCCTGCTATGTAGGGTTGGATATTTATGGGATTATGGGGATATATTAAAGGTGACATGGTGTTATCTTTATGGCTCTGTTCTCCCAATGTCTACACATGTATTGTGTATTATATTATGTAGTTATATGAGGTTTTATATTATTTATTTGATTATTATTGTACAACTAAAATGTTAGACTAGATTACCTAGGTAATCTATTAGATTACAACACTTCTAACATATCATATGCATTCAACTATGCTTCATCGACTCTATATTCTTTGCTCAGTTAATAATAGAATCTTGTTGTTGACACACACTATGTGCTTGCATTCAATGTGATCAAAGTTGACCAAGTCACTGGCAACTCTAAAAATCAACTTGTATATAATTGATTATTTCCAAGATTCATGGGGAGTTTGTTATATCTTGGTCCGAATTTGTAGTTGCCTTATTAATGGTAACCTTGTCTATTTAATTATATAAATATGTAAACATTTCATATGTAAATCATCATGTTGTATATTGTTTAGCAAGATCAAGTTTTGCCACAACTATCTTCATATCCAGAACCATGATGATTCTCTTACATTACTTTGATTTGTGTCATTCTTTGTATATCATCATTTTGTATTATTAATAGATGTATAGTTGAACCAAACCTAATGTTATATAGTTATTGATATGGTTCATTCTCTCTCTATCATTTTGTGTTCTTACTTTTCATATGTTAATGTGACATATATAATTTGATGAGTAGCCTTTAACACACTCGTGTCTAATCAAATACTTTAACATCATTCACATCACTTCCACTTGGTTTTATTGATGTTCGCAGTAATGTGTCACCCTATCGCAATTGATGATCACAACCAAATTGGTTGTAGCCTTCATTATGACATAATTCATGAGCCTAACCAACTTTGTTGAGAGTTTAAGGGATTTCCCTCCAAGGTGGTTGATCCTACCTTGGATCCAAATCAATCATAAGAGTTGGCATGTTGTTTGAGTTATGATTTCAATCAATATTTGTTGTGAACTTGCAAGCATCCACAAATTTGTTCATAATTAAGTATTCTTGTTTGGGATTAATGTAATGGTGCAATCTACTTTAATACTTCCTCTATGATTTTCAAATGAGCCATGAGTGTATGAAACTTGTTTTTTAGTTATAAATTCATTGATCATCGGCTCAATTGACATCACTTCAAGTACTCATCATCTGAACACTTCAATTGATAAAGCTTAGCATATTGCCTACATTAAGTTGCACTACTTAGTGATGAATTGACACACTTCACACTTTAATATGCACTTCCTACCAAGGCTCAACAATCAAGGACATCTTCACTGTCACAAATATAATTCATCAAGAGGCTTAGCACCAATCTTCCCTTCAAACATGGAATAGAGAGTCTAGGCTATTATACTAATTAGTTGGGCTAAGGTTAATATCAAGACACCTATGTTCTATTCTTAAAATATAGGACCATTGGTCAAATTGCATAGCTTTGGTAGTGCTGGACTAAAGAACCAATCATGTCATGATAGAAATAGAGTGATGGAAGCAATTGTTGGAAAACAACAATGCATATGCAAAAGCTAAGTGATTCCACAATGAAAGTTAATACATGATTTAAGAGTACATGTGAGGATCAACCCTTGTTGAAAATAGTGCATTGACGAACTTGGGATATTAATTATTAAATTTAAACAAACCAACACATCATAGAACAACATTAAGCCATTAAACAATTAACAATCAAAACATAGAAGAACGAGAACACCAAAGATTGCTTAATTGTGCATATTATTTCCATTACAAAGTATTGACAAGGATTGAATTAGCGTTATGAAAAATGTTGTGTTTTAATCGCCTTTGATAATCGATATATAAGTTTGACTGCACAGAGAATAAAATAATAATAGAATCCAGTACGTGCAACTAGAAAATCAAATGTAGGAGTCCAATGTTTGGAACCCCTTACATGTATAACATGCACACATAATTAGAGGATCAAGTGCATTAAAGAGATGGTCCATACCAACTGGCCTCATGCATAATGCTTAAGGATGATCACTACCTTCATCCTTGGATTCAAGTCAGCTAGGGCATGTGCTGACTAATAAGATGATTTGATCACTAGTGTAGAACTTGGTTTGACTTAGCCAACTTTGATTACTTAATTGGTTAGGCTTTTTGAGCCTCTAAGTTGTGGCATGCCACTGAAATGAACTAATGAGTTGTCATCAAGGTGGTGAGACATGCCATTTGATGATCAATATGTTGAGTTGATACCATGTCAATTGGATTAATGACATGTTGAAATTTATATAGTGGTTGTGCAAGGAGGGTTGAACACGATTAGGAATAAGTGCAGGTTGCGCGACAATATCACTCAATGAGTCTTAGGATTTTGACACCCTAAAAGTTGAAAGGGACTTGGCATAGGCCAAAATCCCTTACTACACAAATCAATAATGTTATAGATTAAAGGTTCAAGGAAAAATCTACACTTAAGGGATGGATAATGTTACAAAAAATTCAAATATGGGATTTGCATATATGGTTTTAATATGTTTTGATGGGCATGTAACCTAGTAAAAAATTAGGGTTCGTGTAAGCTAATAATGAGAGTTTGTAATAGTTATAAAATAATTTATTGTTGGCATGTATAAATAGAAAATCCCTACTCCTTAGAGAGTGGGGTGAAAGCCAAACTAGACTACAATGCAACTTAATAGAAAGTATTTTTGTTGTTAATAAAGCTTCCCTTTGAGTGATGTGGAGACCATGTGTTATTGCTTTTATCTTCTCAATGTTTCAGGCTTGGTAGCTCAACCCATCATTAGGAGACAAGTTCTCAAAAGTAAAGAAATAGCCAACGACCTATTGTAAATAGTGGAAACCAATGTTCAATGCATAATTAAAGTCATGGGTTGGCTTGATTCATTGGCACTTGAATACTATTTACAATAGTGTTGCTGACGAGTCACAAAATTACCATCTTTTGACATCTTCTTTTCCTTATTTTTAATCCCTTTTACTTTACTCGTAACCTTATATTAACCCATTTTTAGGCTCATATGCAGGATCTAGGCTCAAAGTATTTTTCCATTACATTTCTCAGTATTTCATTGAATTGTGATTAACATTAGGGAGAATTAGTGTATTATGTATTTACTTTTGAAATAATGGCTCATGTGTGAACAAGTTGTTATAGGAATGGGTCCACAAACTACAATGTTGAAGAAAATTTGAATTTATGGTAAAGAGAATTTGTAAATCCATGTGTTTAAGATTTAACATGCCACGAAGGAGGGAATCAATCACCACCAATCATGTAGCCACTTGGGGAAGACAACCAAACACATATTTCATGGTTTTAATTATTGGAAGGCAGATTTCTATGTGCCCACGTGTGCATATCCATTTTTATTACAAATTTAAAGATATTCCATGTATATATCATGGATCTAGGGATCCCAACACCATTATTAAGTATTTTAAACATATTTTGAGAAAATTATTGTAACCTACATTACTTATTTCGAATTTGATAAGCAATGGCATTCCAAACTATGTGAGGAGTTAGCATGAATCTTGGAACTAATTATGAATTGTTGTAACCACTTGAGAATATCTTATCTTCAAGTGGATCTATATTTAGATATTTGTTTCAAGCAAGCTCATGCATAAAAGATAGTGTATCTCCATTCCAAAGGAGAGGACTCTTGGAGCATATGTCCAACTTATGATAGAGTGAATAAAACATCTTGAGAATTTCTTTCATATGGATTGTAAGTTTATAGTTTTATTATGTTTATGATTTGATATAGTTTATGATGTTGTAGCTTAGTTCGCTGCTTTGTTCCTCAGAGAATTAAGCTCACTCCAAATGGATCATGGTATTATTTTCCTTTATGCAAGTATGGTGTGTTTTATGCTTGCATTTGATTTCATTTATCTTTTAATATTCATTCATTGGATTCTCTATATACCAAACATAACACTGTTGTAGAAAAATTCAATTTGAACACAACCTGATTTACAACCATGGTGGATATAGAATAAGAAATATTCAATGATGGATGAAGTGTGGTGTGTTTCCTTTTCGCAATGTCATTTCAATTTGTAGATTAGTTAAGAATTTGTAGCTTGCACATACGGTGCATGGCATCTCACAAGTTTACAAACTTCAGATTGATGATTAAATGAAAAAATATTTAGGCCTTCGAAGGTGGTATATAAATTGACTGTAAGTTGCCTTTGTTTTTAACATGGTTTTTGACAGGGTGACAGGGTGCCATGTTTTGCTTAATCTCCAACCATCATCCTTATTCAGGTTAGCATGGATATGATGTCAGGAGATTTCCTTCAACACAAATACATATGTGTGTTTTAGATGCATTTGTCTGTGATCTTACTTGGCATAATTGTGGATGTTTATTTTTCTTTTATCGTGTTGTTCATGAACCCTTTGTGCTATCTCAGTACCCCTAATTGGAGGAAGTTTGGGAGCTTCTCAAGTTGGAGGTAGAGGTGATTCACAATGAAACCTGGGTCATAATAATGGACAATTGTATCCATGGGAAGCTGTTATTTAGTCTTGATAGAGTTGGACTATTAAATCATATTTCTTGTAGTTTCTCTCACTCATCAACCAACAATTGAATTAATGGCATATATGATGATTATAGTAAGCTCATTACAACCAACTAGGATCCTAATATGTACACAAGAGATAAGCAACTAGTTTGAGGACAAGACTTCCAAGTCTCTGGAATTCTTAGAGATTTGCATCATCTACTTAACATTTGTCGAATATGCCCAATATCAATGCCTTGGAATCGTTTTTACAACATAAATACCTCTTTAAATGATAGATGGTTCTTTCAACGATTTCCTTGAACTCTCCATGGGACATATGCAAATGTGTTTGGTGGTCATTGGATGCACACTATTCAGGTTTGGAAACTTATAGAATTATCATACCATGTTTTTTGTCCAACCCTGTATCATATCATATGTATGCATTCTAATATAAGTTAGTGGGTACATGCTGTCTTTATGACTACATTATATTTTGTGGATATAAAACAATTTAGAATGATGATCAATTTCTTTGAAGGCACAAATAATGATTGGGGTAAATTGGAAGTTTTGAGTGATTTTGACAAACAAACTATTTCATCCACACAAACAAGTCTCTTGTCATGGTAGTCACTTCAAGAGTCTTAATTGTTGGGCACCCGCCACCCATCAAGAGGTGAGACATTGTTTGAGAATTGGAAATATAAAGCCAAACTTAACTCAATTACCACAACTCTACCACTTTACAATGACCATTTAAGAGAAGTGTAATGCTAGACTTAACTTATGACCACAACTCTAAAATTTACAATAACCCACTTAAGGAATCATAGTAGCCCAAAGGACACACTTGCCCTCCACTTCTTTAATGATAGCAACCCAAATAAAATTATAACAATACTCCATTTTATGAAATTGGCAACTTATGACTTTTTAACTCTATATTTATTAAAAAAATAATAAAAAATTAAAAAAATCCATATATAAAATCAAACTTAACTCAATAACCACAACTCTACCACTCTACAATAACCATTAAGTATAATAACAAACTTAACTTATTACCACAACTCTACAATTTACAATAACCCACTTAACTAAGCAAGTGGAAGCAAAGGTTGGCAAGGTCCCGGGGTGTGCAAGCTCTGTAATTGTAGTTCTGAAAATATCAACCATCTATTAATCCATTGTTCTTTCACAAGATTAGTGTGGCTCCGTTTATATGATCTCTACAGAGTAAAAACTCAGTGGGTAGGCAACACGGTCTCTGACTGTTTTATGGGGTGGACAAAAGATAAATCTGCTCTAGTAAGCTTGGCAGCTACTACTTGCTGACACATTTGGATTGAGAGAAATAAGGCCTTATTTGAGGAGTGTTCCTCCTCTCACCGCTCAATGGTGCACAAGATATCGGTCACCTTCTCTTGGCAGCCAACTATCCCAAAATCTATCCCAAATAGAGTTTGTGATATTACTTAGACCGAGGGCTTCACTTTGGCTTGCTTCGATGGAGCAGCGCAAGCAAATGGCGAGTGTTGTGGAGCAGGTGTTTTTTTCAAGTCTCATGCGACAAGGATTACTAAATGGGTCCTAAATTGCGGAGCTGGTACCAACACAAAGGCGGAGCTCCTAGGATTGTGGGCGTCTCTCACTTTGGCTACGCTTTGGTCGATTGAAAAAATCCAAATCCCGGGGGATTCAAAAGTTATTATAGATTGGATAAATCAACAGGTTCAACTCCATGCGGTGAATATCAAATGTTGGAAAATAAAAACAATGGAACTGGCAAGAAATTTCCAAGATATAAGCTTCCAGCACATATACAGGGATCACAATAAAGAGGTTGACTTACTGTCAAATAGGGCACTCAAGGAACCTAAATGTAGACTGTCAGTTTATCATTGGGAAAATGGGGAAGAAAGCCTTCATACTTACCTTAACATCTTTGAAGACTGAGCTGTTCCAGAAGTTTGTGGAGTGTCGTTGTAGTAAAGACAAGATTGAAATTCATTTGCTGATTTCCTACCCTTGTTCCGATTCTAAGTTTGAGGTGTTATGTGAACAAATTGTAGATTGAATCCAACACAGTCTTTAATAGCTCTTTGAGCTAATTTAGACCGATTTAAATTGTATTCTTCAGTGTCGATACCGCTTTGTAAAAAAAATTATACTTAATATAATTTTGAGACACATTTGAAAAAAATGCAATCAAGTGAAAGCATAGTAACCAAAAACAAACTTGCACTCCATTCATTACAAATACCAACCCACATAGAGTTATAACAATGCCCCATTTTACGAAACTCGCAACTTATGGCCTTTTGGCTCTAAGTTTATTAGAAAAATTATAAAATATCTTAAAGATCCACCTAGGGTAATATGGCAATTTTCATTCATGGGATGCAATTCAAAGTGCATCGAGAGTCGGCCTTCAAGAAATGTGCTTATATTTTTGCTATGGCACTAGAGAGATGCATGCTTGTGGAAAAAAAATGAAATTGAGAGGCAAGGGAGCAAAGAAAAAGTGAAAAATGCAGCGAGTGAGAAGCTCTGCTCCCTCCATGATGCGCAGATCCTTTGGAATTCCACAACTGAAGCGCAGAGCTTCCAATACATGGGCTGCTGTTCAGGACACTTTCTATTCTACAAAGGTATTTCAGTTATATTTCATTTACACAAAGTCCCCTTGCCCACCCATCTCTTCTTCTTCTATCATTCCACAGTCGTCCATACACTCACGGGAAATGATTCATTTCATGGTCTGCGCTGTGGAATGGAATTGAGTTGAACTCATGTGAAATGAATATACTTTCCATTTGCTTTGCAGGATGTATTCGAGAGGCACCGTGTGGTATTCACCATTGGAACATCCATTGCTTCTGTAGGAACTGCATGGGCAGGTACGCTTTCCTTTTATATATGTTTCTTCCTCACAATCTCATGCAAACCGGATGTTAATAGCTGAATTGTCTGTCTGCTTTCGTCAAACCTTCCCGGCTAAAAGTTGAGATGAAGCTGAGTAAGTCAAATGCAAAATCAATTGTCATGTTAAGATAAATGTTTTCGATTGTGAATTAGATTAATCACTGGCTATACCTCTATTCAGTTTTAAGATAAATGTTTTCGATTGTGAATTAGATTAATCACTGGCTATACCTCTATTCAGTTTTACCCGGACATTCACATAACAAATCCCGAACCTCTCTTTCGTCACATAAACTACGATGAAACTAAGGCACAAATCGAATGGTTTTTCGTTGGATTGATTGATTTAGCAGTATCTGCGAAGTTGAAACTGGAAACAATGTGTGAAAAGTGCCCGATAGAATTCCGAAGAGGCCTTACCAAAAGCTAAGGCTGGTAATCAGACTCAAAAATGATTTTGATTTTGAGGCGGCAAAGCTCAAGATTGAAACATAATTCCATGCTTACGAGGCAACGAGGTTATCACCATGGTGTGAGGGGTTTGCACTGGTCATTTATGAACTTTTTATCATCACAGTCTACTTGCTTACAATTTCTCTAGCAGCAGTTAGGTCAGGTGACCCAGGGCACTTTCCAAATCACCCTCCCTGGAAGTATCAAATATAAGTGTCTGGAATAAATACAACATTTTTTAGAAAATCAAGGTATGATACAACGCTCACACACACATATTGCAAAGAAATTACTAGACATAAACTTTTTAGAATACCATTCATAAAATTAAAATTTGGAAATAAAGCCAAAAAGAGACTTATCATTAAGGGAGGACCAAATCCTTTATTTTCAACTCAATTTGTAAGGAATTAGGGTTAGCATTGTTTTCTCCATTTTAGTGGTTTAGTGACCGAAACGTCGACTGAAACAACCGATTGAGGATTCAAAATTCTGAAACACCACTGAAGCTTGAAATGTTTTAGCCACGTATTGGAGGCATTTTGTACAAGGACCCATTTATGAAATGCGTTTCCAGCACCGAGGGTGACGTTTCTAGTAGCATAGGTAAAAACCCATTAGTCTACCTCTACATACATGGAAGAGTGGATGGGCCCCACCCTTACCGGTTCAAACCCAAAAGCTAAAGTTCAAATAATGTAAATTTGATCAACATAAAAGGAAGCTAAACCTACACCTATTTCTATAATATCAATCTTATTCACTATAGTTTGCTCCTTTGGGTGTCTTCCTTGGAGTCCATATTGAGGGCAGTCCTTCATCATGGTAGAGCATGACAATATGATTTTTATGTAAAAATGGTTTGCCCAATCAACCATTAAAGTTATTGGGCATTTTGGTTAGTAGATGATCAAACATCGTCCAATTGGCAATGTCTTAGAAGAGGCCAAATAAATGGGGCCCAGTCTTGCTTATATACTCCATTGAGAATTGTAAAGAGTCGTTCATTTTGCTGTAGCACTTTTCTACCATCATAAGGTGTTCCAGGGGTTGTCAGGAAAGGAAAGTGGTCAGGTGTCGACACAAAGATGAGTGATTTTTTATGCTTGGAACAATTAGTGTATGTTTCTTGTAAAAGTTAATATGATTGTTGGAACTTCAACTTTTAAGTCCTTGCATAAGGATACATGTATTGATTTGCACATATATAGAAAATTTGACATAGTCAACTCTGTTGCATGCTTCCTTTTTAAGGTCTCTTGGTTTTAGGTTTGTCATCAACACCCATGTTTTATGAAGTTTTAGGATAGATCCTATTGACAGTTTGCCTATGCAGTTGCTAAAGAGTATCATGGGTGTTGATCAATTGGAGTTTGTTCTACCGTGGTTCCATTTATGTAGTTAGTTTTGGTTGTCTAGTTTATAAGCACTAGTTTTCTCTCTTCTAGGCAGCAACACAACACCCAATCCAGCTCCACTTCCAATTCTTCCCCAGACAGACATATATTTTGAGCTTTCTCCATTCGGCCTCGGATATTAGGAGAGTTGGTTTGAGTGGACCAGGACATGCTTGTACCATTTGTATCATAGATTCTAGATCCACTCACCTTGTGCATCTCTCTCCCAGATCATCTCTCCATCTTTGGAGTTATCTTTCTACGATCTAGATTAGATTCTTATTTTACTTTCTACATCTTGCTTCTTATATAGGAGCCTCTTTAGTGTTCCCAATTTGTAATGACATCATTGTACCCAGTAGTCCCATTGACCTACTTTAGTGGTCATTTGTTGGACATTAATACAATTATCTTATCTTATCTATCCAAGTTTCTCATAAAAACATGGTTCTCATATTTCCTTCTGTCAGTACATGCATGAAGTTTTGAAATTAGAAGATCAATAAAAGCTTTACCTTTGTATATGTTATCACTGAACAAGACCCAAGATCAGTACAGCTGTCCAATTTTTTAATGTTAGGAGTGCTTCTTAAATCTATAAGCAAATTGCCTTTTGTTTTTGTAGACAAATCTCATTCTCATTGTGACTGGAAATATTTTTAACAACTAGTGGGCATTTTACTGCAGTGGGCAGGTTTTGGACCTTAGTACCCCTGTACTAGTAACAAATTCAACGATTGTGAAATCGGGCTATTTTGACAATTGACTTGCTGACAGAATAAAGCAAAGACATTGCTGTGTAGTTTTCCCTTGTAGAATCTGGTGTACAATCTGTCGAGCTCAGGCAATCTACTCACTGAATGGTGGATTAAGCTTCTAAATGATGGACATTAGAATAGAGTTGCTTTACAATCAAAACTTCCACATAAGTGAAGAAGCTGCAAGTTTTGAGACGTTTTCAAGTGGGCCTTAGTTGCCCCTGCAGAGACAGCCTGGCAACATTAAGAAACTGATTACTTATCTTAGATTTTACTTGGGGTACTTCTCACTGCAAAAAAATGTTAGGCAGGCACACTTACTGTTTGATCCAATTATTTTCAAGCTTTGCACTTTACTCACTTTATATTTGTTTTAAGAAGTAATTAAGTTTTGACTAAATTCAGCTGGTCTGTGGCCTTTCTCAAAGTATCTTGCACGTACTAAAGGTTCCATACTTCAGTTACTATGGCAGGAAATACATAAGTGCAAGTCACCCTTGTTGATTTCTGTCTGTTTTCTTGGAGATAATAACCTTGCCTAGGGAATGTTTAAGCTAATTTCAAAAAACCTGCTTTGAATGATATCACAAGAATGGGTGCATTACAAACCGTCCATGATCTTTCAAATAACTTCTTTATCAAAGTGCATGAATATAGTGCAACACCTTCAGAATGAAGGAATAAACCCGAGTAGGGTGGATATTGCATATATTCTCTTCTAACTTCTTGGAGTAAGAATTGCAAATAACATAAGTTGTAACACAGTGTACTGTTTTTATTTGGAGGTCAGTAATGATGAAATTTGCATATGGCTTTGAAAAACTTGCTACCAGTCAACACACCAGTGGGTGACATCGCAAGAGCCTGTTATAGATTTTGAGTCAATGCTTTGTTCACACTTTAATTGCATCCTTTCAACTGGGAAGTCGACTGAATTTATGTCATAATATTTGCTGAACGTTAAAGTTACCTTCACCGATTAAAGAGATAAATGTTGTTGTATGTTGAGATTCACAAGTGAGCAGGATTGAATGGAACTGATTAGCAAACCCTAAATCATGCAATAAAAAAGGATGAAACAAGAATAGGGAAGCACACTGAACCATAAGTGCATAAGTGCACTAGAGAGAGAAGATCACAACCATAACAACCAAGAACAAAAGACAACACAATAGGCTAATCACTTGTATAAAGAATGAAAGAATGAAAATGATCACCCAACATGAAATACAAATAAGAGAGGGTTTATTGATACCCAACTCAAGTAGTAGGGCGCTTTCATCAAGAGGGGTTGCAGGCCTACACAACTAACTCTTATTGATTAGGTCGGCCTTACCCAAACCTAATAATAATGATTACATAAGGTTGGTCATGGCTGAAAGTGAAGCTTACACCGTTTTCAACACCACCCCTTAAGTTGAACATGAGGCCACAAAGAAAATGGGGAATACAAATAAGAGTGGATTTATAGACATTGAACACAATATAGGTTTAGTCATGGCTGAAATACAAGTGAGAGTGGGTTTATAAATACCCAACTCAATATAATGTCAGCCATGGTCGAAATACAAATGAGAGTAGGTTTATGGATACCCAACTCCATATAGGGTTGGTAGTGGCCAAAATACAAATGAGAGTGTGGTTATGGATACCCAACTCAATATAGGGTTCAACCATGGCCGAAGAAGATTACACCCTTGTTATCAACATCTTCCCTTAATCTGAACACGAGGCCTCAAAGAGAAGGCATTACATCACAAGAGAAGATCCCTAATAATACTCAACTAGGGCCTCAAAGATAATATGTTACATATTATCCCCCTTGAACACCATAACTCCCACACTAATAGGTTTCCACAAGTAGGTGAAGATGGCCTCTAGCCTGTTGATTTACCCCTATAACTCAATCACTGAAATAATTGCCAATAATTTACTCAAACATATAAATTATACTAGCTGATATAATTCTGGAAATTATGCAGATTACCTACAACTGAGTTATAAATCAGATTTTTAACAGCAGAAGCAACACAAAAATCACACACATAAATTGGACAACACAGGAAGTACCCTGGAAACCCCAGTGTGGGTAAAACCAGCAAAGAGGGGGCTTTATTTCAGCTCTTGAAAGAAGATTACAGCAGCATACAAGATGGAATTTCTTACTGAAATTCCCCAGCAGAATACACTTCCTTCCCTCAGAAAATTCGCCCAGCTGATGGCTATACGGCCCAGCTAGATTCTGGACTGTATGGACCAGCTTGTACGGCCTGTGTATGGCCCAGGTATGGCCAATACGATCTGTCCAAAAACTGTCTGTTGCTGCTGGTCGAATTTGGCCCTGATTCGACTTCTTTTCCTCTGCCTAAGATGCCCAGAAAATAGCTTGCTAGAAGCTGCTGTAGCTGGCCTGAGTTCGGCCTCCCTTTGCTGCATAGTATGTCCTGACTTTGGCCTCTGCTGGCTGCCCAAAAGCTGGTCCAGAACTCGCCCTTCTTTGCTACTGATCCTCTTTTTCTCTCCCAGCCAAGCACCCCTCTCTCTCCCACTTGCTCAACCTCACAAATGAGAATGTGTGTAGTCCTCTCACCCTCATCTTCCTTTTATCTCCCCAACAGCCCCCATCCTCCTTGAGATGTGTGCCCAGCCTTGGGCCTGAATGACTGAGATTGGGGTGCCCCTCTTGGGCTGGACCTCACTCTCCACTAAGTGGTGCGCCCTCCTTGGTCTGGGCCTCACAATCCACTCAACCATCTTCATGAGGTGCGCCCTCTCTCCTTGGGCCCTACATTCCACTCAAGGAGGAATTTTCTTGCTGCAAGCCTAAGTCTAACTCAAGGCTGAGATAAAAATAAGTTGATCTGGGTTATTTAAGGTGTCCCTCAGCTCGCCTAGGACACATAGGTACAACTGAGACACCAAACCGAGCTAAAACTAACATAGCCAAGGTATAGCGAAGATGATGGTAAGATGGTTTGCTGAAAGTAGAAAGATCGGCACAAGTTGTCCCTATTTAATGAAGCTTCTGAATATAGTGCATCTAGAGTGGATCGTCATCATAATGTGAAGAGAGATCTTGTTAGATCCTAGGCCTGCACCTCTTCCTTCTATTCATCAAACTATCCCATTCATCTGTCCACCTAGTTTCTAGTTAGCCTTTCTTCATGGTGTGTTAAGTCATTTCAAATTGTTTTTGTCATCCCTTATTTGCTTTTTGTTAGTTGTTTGCTCTTTATGAGGTCAAGTCAAAGCCTTGATTTGAATTGAATAAGTCCTAGCACCATGGTTATATCACTGGTGGATCATAAGAGGAATAACTTAGTCCTATAAGTGCAAAAAGGTGTTGATTGCAAGAATGCCATCATTCTTGCAATCAATAGACAAAGTTTATTTTATGGGTTTTTAAGTTTTAAAAAAATATTTTAAAGTTTGAATAAAAGCGCGTTGGCGCCCAGATCGTGCTCATATGTTCCTTGTACCCTCGAGATCGTGCGCATTTGTGTCTTATGCAGTTATCATTGCAGGCTTTGTGCAGATTATCATTGCAGGTTTTGTGCTAGATTGTGTGCATTTGTGCCTTAAGTAGTTATCATTACAGATGGTAAGTAAATCCGAAACAACACATACTCTTGAGTCTTGACCACCATTGTCAACAGAGGTAGCTAAGGCAAAATGGTATTACCCCGAGAACGCTGGCAGTTAAATAGGACAGAGCCAACCGGGCTCGAATTGTTCGAGGCTATACCTGGGATTAGGGATCTTTTTATCAGGGGTGAATGGTTCGACTTCATGTGTCTTCGAAGGACATCACATAGGAGTTGCCCTAATCTTCGCACAGAACTTTGGTGGTTTTCAGACTAAGATCGGGGACATAACCATCCATATAACAGAGCACTTCATCGTTGGAGCATGCGCCCTCCCTATCAATGGCAAGAGGTGGTTTAAAAAGGGGAAATTACCAGCTGAAGTGTGCAATCAGTTTCTGGTGCTAGAACATCAAACCCCGATTGGAGCCAGGGCATCCCGATCCTTTTGCTGAAAGAAGAATGGAGGGGCATCCTGTCTGCCATACAAAGATATATCACAGGAGAAGGTAGGTTTTCAATTGTGCACTGTTATCACATTAGATTTCTCATGCACTTAAATCGTGACAATGAAATGAACCTCCCCTTCTACCTGCTTAAAAGCCTAACTAAGATGTCTAAAAGAATCCAAAATTACCCAGAAGCT
>ML785384.1:612007-629110 GCA_009831015.1 Picea engelmannii
TTTAAAAGTATATCTCATTTGATTAGTGTTCTTTATGGTGTGATCCCTCAAGAGGTTGCGCATCCCCTTTGGAGGCACTATCTTGTTGGGTCTTGAGTGTTGTGATTGCCATTGATAAACAATCCAATAGAGTAAGTGCTATTGGGGCAGGCTTGGCTTGATGTGTTGATAATCTTGATGCTTTGAATCTCTTTAATTTCCTGCACATACAAGCACATGGTTAATAAATCTTTTGTATCTTTTGCATCTTGTAACTTTTAGATATTTTTGGATTGTAATTGTGTATCTTGTTGTATATCTTTTGCTCATAGTTGTTGTAACATCTATCATTCTTTTCTTAAGTTGTAATCATTTGTATCTAACATTGGTGTGGAATAGTTGTACCTCTTTGTAATCTTTTGTAATCATTGTAATCTAAACCCCTCAAACATTAGTTGACCCCTTTGCCCAATCTTAGGCACTAGTCTTAGTTGTCCTAGGAAAAGGCTTGCTTGTCATAAGTAAATCATTGCATCTTGCATTGCTGCCTTTGCATCATAGGTTAGTCTATCCCCCCAACCTTGTAACTAATTAAAACCAACTCCTAGAACATAACGCTAATCTCATCTAGCAACTAGGGTCTACCCCCCTTGGCTTCCCTAGGAGTAAGCCTAGATGGAAGAGGTTCAAGCCAAAGTGACAGCGTGGGCTTTGAACCTAGGCATTGTGCCTCCAAGGACACACTAAGTGAGCAAGACTTAGCTCACGTCTGCAAGTGTGTATAAGGACAACAACATAGTCCTTATTGACAGTTACTGCATTAAGACAACTTTTTCCAGTTGTTCCATTAAAAATCTTAGCTTATTAATGAGTCACAATAACATTTCATCTTGCCAATCACTATATCATTTTGTCAGTTACTGGTAGCTAAAATCAAAATTACCATTTATGTCTTTTCTGTAGTTGTTTTCATCATTGCTTAGCTCTACTTGTCTGCAGCATTATTATTTGCCCTTTAAATTGCTCACCAATTAGCTTTCTTGTAGCTCCCAGGTGTAGGTATTTTCGGAATGCTCTATCGAGGGGTCTTCATTGTGCTTATTAGGGAAATTAGCGTGTGGATGTTGGGGGTAAATTTGTGTTTATCTGTTGGAAGTCTTATTGTAATTGTTATCACAGGATTTATACATATGCAAAGCCCAACACAAGACTCCCAAATCTTGCATAATTATGGAAGAATCTACTACAGTCACCTTAGTAAGGACTTTCCTCGTTTTAGTGATGGAAGAGGTCCACCACAAGGGAGGCTTCTTTGGTGACCTCAAGGGATCAAATAGCAAGTTTACTAGCCATGCCTGCTGCTCCCTCTCTTGATCACCGAATGATTGGTCTAGGCCAAGGAAAAGAAGAGGCTTGAAGATGATTTGATACCTTCCCAGAACAAGAACACTTTGCAGCATATATATTGACCCATCCAATATTGACCTCTTTTAGACACTAGACAGGTTAGATTGCTATGGCTGTTGCAAATTGCAGTAGTAAAACAATCTTATAACAACAATAAGTAATTTGTAACAACAACATTAAATAGTGCTCAAAAATACCACAATTGACCATGAAATTTAAGCATACATCCAATAGAACATTATCCAATTGTTGAAGGTAATTTTTAAGTGAGTTAAGCCACCAATATATTAGTGTCTACAAAAAATTAATGCAACTTAGATGGCTGTAGCAAACCTTTTACAACAACAAGAAGTTATTAGCGAGTTTACAAAAGTTAGTGTTAGTATAGCTAGTATATGTGATGTCCCGTTTCCAAGAGTAGGCCAGCAGGGAGTGACTTAGTAGTCTATTTGTTCCCGTAGACTATAGTCAGGCACAAACAGGGAACAAGAGGAGAGATAAGGGGTGAATTAGTGGCTAAACAATGAATTAAGCCAAAAATCATAGGAAAAGCCACTTAAGCTAAAGTCAACGGAGAAATAGAAGAAAAAGGTATTGAGGGGGGAGACTTAATTAATTAATCACTCACCTTAGGAGGAAAAGCACCTAGATTAAGTCATGTCAACGAAGAATTAGATCGGGAAGAGTCTAAAGAGAGGAATTCGACCTAATTCATCATTATGTTATGATTTGATGTTGAGAGAGTTTCCAGAGGAGGAGGAGAATCGACCTTCTGTTGTTTTGTGGATTTCTAGAGGAAACCACCACCGCCTTGATTGGTTTCAGTGTTGAGAGACACACCCTAGCCCATTGGAGATACCATCCAGGTATTTCACTGTGCTACTCAGGAGTATCCGGTTGCGGTGATTGCGCAACTTAGCCAGTGAGGGCGCAAGGGTTAGAGAAGGTTTTGTGTAATTGCACGAGACTCGGGATTATCTTGCAGATTCCTCCCGACCCAGTTGAGGATTAGCTAGGGCGCATCTTTTGAGCCACCAATCATCATATTTTGACGGTGGAATCTCTCAGGGCGCATCAGACAACTAGAAAGTGCGCAACTCTTGAGTAGGGACATTCGGGGTTCCAGAGGGTATTCTGGATCAGATTCGAGGAAACCCTTTCGACCTAGTACAACATTGGCTAGGGCGCACATTTCGAGATATATAGCAGCAGATTCCGACGGTGGAATCACAAGGGCGCACTCATAGAGCTTAGGAGGTGCGCAACCCCCCCAGGGGATGACATCCAGAGCTTCCAGGGTCCGATATTCAGTCCGTCAGTCATCAGAAGCAGCCTAGAGGCCAGGGCGCTCAATTTGGGACAATTTCCAGGCGATTTTGTCGAGTATAGCCACCAGGGCGAGTTTTCCAGTGTTTGCAGCAGTTGCCGTGAGTTTCTGGAACTGCATTTTTTCCGATCTATCCGTGCATGCGCAGACCTTCCTTCATCTTCTGATCACAGGTATTTTGTATTAGTTGCTTGTATTCCAGTGATGATCCACAAGATCTAGATGGCGATTATTTCCTTGCTTTTAACATATTATTGTATTTCCTACTTTTTCCCTCATAATACATATGAATGAGATGGTGTTTGTTCCTTATTCTATATGCATCGTATATTCTGCTTAAACATTAATTGAATGAAACACACATGCGGAAATCACCAAGCATGTTAAATAATTAACTCAAACGCATCCAGAAACCTCATGTGTATCAGATCAGAGAGTGGACTTATCGGTTTAGCAGTATTTCCTAGACTAGCCGAGTCAGGAACATTACAGTGGTATCAAAGCTTTCTTCCTGCCAGCCTATGAAGAAAGTGCTTCTCATGACCCCATGATTCTGGGAATAGGTGAAGAATACCTAGAGGGCCGAGGACATATTGGGGACGAGTACATTCAGTACTGTCGAGGTCATAGTAGAGACTAGAGAAACAAGAACAAAAGGGACTACACTCCTTTCCACACTTAGTCCGATACAGAGCCAGAGTTAGAGGATAGAGAGCATATCAGCTTTGACACAGAGGCAGAGATAGAGAGGAGTATGGGTGACAGATGAGAGACTCCAGAGGGTAGGGGGAAAGGCCCCGAGACACAGCCGGACAGTACGTAGGCCATCTTGAATGATCTAGCCAGAGGACAGTGGGACATGATGAACGCCATAGCACATATGGCCATCAGTACATAGATGATCCATCATAGCGTGAGCACTATAGGTGCCAATGCCGTAGGAGGAGCGAGTGGTTCTAGAGGACACTAGGGAGGTGGGGCCAGTGGCTCCAATGGATCTCAGGGCGGAGCGAGTGCACACCCTTCACCTATATGAGCCTATACATCATCTGGGAGGATTCCCCGACCTTTTTATCCACAGTTCCAGGGAGGACAACCATTGGGATAGCCAGGGCATGCAGGAGGACAGCCAGGTTAGGGACAGGTAGCGCCACAGTATCCATTCAGAGAATATAAGAGAGATTACTTGGCACTAGGACCAAAGTTCCATGCTGACATGAGTTTGCTAGACTATTGTTCGATCATGTATCGAAACAAACCCCGGGAGGCACATAGGGGCAATGGGCAAACTCACAAGGATTTCATCAAGAAAGTGGGAAAGTTGAACATTCCTATTTTTGACGGATCATCACGATGCTCAACTCATGCATGGGTACATAAGCTTGACACATACTTCAAGCTTAACCCGATGACAGAATCAGAGGCTATCGGTTTTGCCACTTTGCACTTGCATGGGGAGGCCCACGAGTGGTGGTACCTGTTATCGCTCAGTTTGTAGGATAGGTTTAGTAGCTTGAAGGCAAGAGTCAAACTGGTGTAAAAAGAAAAATTAGTGTAGCAATGGCTAGGCTATATTTTTCTTAATCAAAGTTAGATTTGAAACATAGATTGAAGAAAGAAGACGTCCTAGGCCTAATTAACTTTACACCTAGGGTTTGACTCTTAGGGTTTGTAAAGCCTTGGCTCTACAACACTTTTCAGCCCTAGATTTATGTTTCAAAGCTAGCCGTTTTGCCAAAGAGTTTTAAGGAAAGAGGGAGGAGCATGAGGCCTAGCTTAAGCTACACCGGAATGAGCCTCCTCCCCTTAGGGTTTTGACTTTGTGGCCCTGCCATTGCAGCACTAGAAAGCCTAACCTTCTAGTCCTTAAATTTAAATCCCTCCAAGCCTCTAGCCTTACTCCTTGACTCCATTTACCCTAAGGCACTAGTCTAATAATGCAACGTTGAGTCTATAGTGTTAAAACAACCTTCTCAAAACTCTTAATTTGAAACCCTAACTAACCCTAGCGATCTACTAACCCTAACCCTAAGATGACGTCATGCCTATTTTGATCTCTTGTTTGGTATATAAYGTCGTGGCTTTGTCATCTAGCAATTGGCATTGATGTGTAGATTATTTTCAGAGGCTTAATTTGCAAAACGTCCACTTCCTTGCCTACCAAAACTAACCTAGATTAGGGCTGACGTCACCCTTAGCAGGTTTGACGCAACAACAATATATGTGAGCATTATTAATGATAGTTAATGCGTTGTGCTAGTTCAAGGATTGATTTTACACATTGATGCTATTATCATTTGGTATTTATTGAAGGAGTAATATTAAGCCATAGCTTTGATTGCAATCATTGACTTCGTCAATAATTACATTTATTTATGCTCATTAAAGATAGTCATTAGTTTATGAAGTACTAACCACTGCTGCACGTTTTAGTTTTATTTTCCCTGTCTCGCAAACAGGTGCCCTTTCAAGTGGAATACCTTATCTTTGACTATCTTCTTGGCAGTAATCTGTGAAGGGAAAGCTTATCTTAGCCTTTGAGCCTTAAACCTTTGATCCTTTTCCTTCAACACCCCAGATTACTAGGGACGTCTCCCTTGGGATTAGCCACCCTGAATAGAAAGAGCTCCCCATCGAGGTGACAGTGGGTGGGGAAGCTCCTGTTACGCTAGTTTGACTCTTGCCTTCAAGCTACTAAACCTATCCTACAAACTGAGCGATAACAGTACCATGGGCTAGTGACCTTGGGTCACAACCACATTACTTCATATTTAGAGTTCACTGAGAGGTTGATGGAGAGGTTTGACAGGAGAGATCCAACGCTCCATTTCAGAGACTTGACACAGTTCAGACAGACAGGATCAGTCGAGGCTTTCATCACAGAGTTCCAGTGGAAGGCAGTGGCCGTAACAGATATATGGGAGTACAGATTGGTGATGCTGTTCACTGAGGCATTGACAGAGCCATTGAGGGGTTGGGTTAAGGCTTTCAAGCCTCACACCCTACATGAGGCCATTGTGCGCATGAGAGACATGGGGGACTCAACACTGAAACCCAAAATCGTTACCAAACCCTTTGTACCACAGAGAGACAGGGATCAGAGAAATCCTCAAAGGGAATGAAAGGGTAAGCCCAAGTTGGACGATGACACTAGACGAGAGTTAATGAGGAAGAAGCTATTCTTCTCTTGCAGAGACCCTTGGGTTCCAGGCCACAGGTGCATGGGCAAGGGACAGATCCATTATATTGAGGTGGAAACAAACAATGTGGATAGTGAGGAGGAGCAGGATAGAGGGTCCACTAGCTCAGAGGAGGAGCCATCACAAGCAGAGGAGCAACCTCCACGTAGACCATTGACACCGACAGGGACCCACCCATCGGTAGCACCACAACCTCCTAAGTGTTGATGATTACAGCTTCGCAAAACATCCTCCAGGACATAGACTGAGTGAGTTGGCCTGTGAGAGAGCCCATCAGTTGGGTGTGCCCATGTGATGGGGGTGTCGTTCCTCTTTGAGACTGAGATGGAACGCTGTGTGCCCCTGTGTGGGGTAAGGATACCCATGAGATGGGTGTATCGATGTGTATGCCCCTGTGTAGGGTGAGAATGCCCATGAGATGGGTGTGTCGTTTGAGATGATACAATGTGTACCACTGTGAGGGGTGAAGGTGCCCATGTGATGGGGGTATCATTCTCCTCTGTGTAGAGAGTTGAGACGATGTGAAACTCCAGATGATTCTCCTGTGAGACCCAATGAGATAGAGATCTGTTGAGTAGGATGTCCTTGTGGCTGAGCACAGGTGGACGTGCCCCTAGTGGCTGAGCACTAGTGGGTGTGTGTCCAGATGATTCTCCTGTGAGACTCAGTGAGATAGAGATCTATTGAGTAGGACGTCCTTGTGGCTGAGCACAGGTGGATGTGCCCCTAGTGGCCTAGCACTAGTGGGTGTGTGAGATCCCTTGCTATATTGTCTAAGAGTAAGATTTACTTGTAACCCTAATTGTGATGTAAAGGGTACAGGTCGGCCCCACCATAAAGTGAAAGATAATTAATATTGTTATTATTAATTATATTTTGAGTTATTGAGGTCATCCTTGTTGTGCCAATAGACACCACTTTTGATGTGTCCAGTCTAGTATAAATAAAGGTGATTTCCCCATTGAGGAAAAACAACACACATCTGATTTTGGAAATTTCAGCAAGTACATATTCTAGGGCTGAAGTGCGCACCTCTCTTGGGCGCTAGCTTCTTGGTTTTGGAGAGCACCCTTTTGTGTGCTAGGTTTATGGTGTGGGAGGTCTTTCTCTTGAGAATATAGCAAAGGATTGCTGGGTTTTCTTCCCTTGTTGAGAAGGGTTTCCCAGGATATTTCTTTTGTTCTTGTGCATGGTATTTCTTCTTGTGATCTTGGTTTATTGCAGCCATTGTGTTGCTACAAAATGGTTATGGTTCAGTTTATGCTAAACAATAAAAAAATTAAAATGCATCATCTTACCATAAAATTCAACATGGTATCAGAGCATAGGTCTTGAAGAACCTATTGCACAAGCTTCAAGCAAGCCTTCCTCTCACTTCTGCAGAACCGTACGACCCTCCTAGGGTTTCCAGAAAATCTATACGACCCTCCTTTTCTGAGGTATTTCAGCACCTTAAACTTGGATGTTGGGGCTAAAAATTGTATGGGAGTGTACAGCCTCCGTCATCGCACCTCCAACAACCATCAGATTGCATATCCAAGCATTTTGAATTTTTGGCCCTAGGGTTTCTAGGGTTTCACTATTTTCTGTAGAAAATTCAGAATTTAGGGTTTCTACAGCTCATTGAAGGAGCTTTTCAGCTCATCAGTGTTCTTCTGACTTTCAAGGCTTATTGTTGGCAGCCATAAGCCCAACAAAACCTAAGTTTGCTAGCCTAGCCTAGCTGTTAGGTTTTCTAGCCTAGTTGGCAAGGGTTTGTGAAGAATTTGAAAATATGAAGAACAAAACCTTGGTGGAAGATAGGCTTGATGGATCAAGCAACTTCAGCTCCTGGAAGTCAAGACTTTAGATCACCCTTGAAGAGGAAGACCTATTGTGGACAATACAAAAGGCCTTACTAGAGACAACCTCCGATGAAGAGAAGGAAGAAAGGAAGGAAGAAGACGTCAAGACAAGGAAGATAATCATCTACTCAGTAAGAGATCATCTCCTGCCTTGTATTTCCAAACTGAAGGCAGCTTATGAAATGTATGAACCATTAAAGAATATGTTTGAGAGTGACAACACCCTCAGAGCTCTTACATTGAAGGGCCAGCTTCAAAATATCAAGATGACAGAAGGTGACATCGTTGCTGCCTTTTTTATGAATATGTCAGAGATCAGAGATCAACTAGGTGCCATTGGAGAAATCATATCTGACAGAGAACTTGTTTTGACCATTCTCAATAATCTTCCAAAACATTGGGAACCATTTCTTCAAAGTATCAGTGGAAGAGAAAAACTATCTACTTTTGATCGTCTGTGGATAGACTGTACCCAAGAAGAAATCAGACTCAGAGCTAGAGGAGTGGAAGACTCCCCTCATGATGAAAATCATGCTCTTACACTTCATACAAAGAAAGGAGGAAGATTTAAAAGAAACTTCAGGCAAACATTCAAAGATGAGAAGACTTCATCAACTTCAAGCTATGATCAGAGAAACGACATGTCAAAGATCCAGTGCTTCGGATGTGACAAGTATGGACATTTTGCGAGAAATTGTCCTACCAGGAAGAAAGGAAGACAATATGCTTCCATCGCTGACATTGATCCAGACCCACCTCAGGAAGATTAAGACATGAGAGATGAGGATTACTTTCTCTAACCAAATGCAAGATTGAGCATGACTGTAGACTAAGGTAAGTTGTTCCTTATTTGATTTAATCATTAACCTGTAGTTGATTGCATTTTGATAGTGAAGGGTATTGTCCCTAGTGTGGGAGCCCTCATGACTTGGACCATTAACCCTGGTACGGGAGTCCAACCTTTCTTGATTGATTATTATTCCAGTACAGGAGGCCATTTTGGTTGTTATCCCTATGGGAGGCCATCTTGGTTATTATCTTAGTACAAAGATCATCAAAATATTGTAGAGTTAGTAGAGCACCTGAGAAGACATGAGATATCTCCAGGGTAGCAAACAGGAAAAGGAAGATATCTATCCTTCAGACTTTAGAGGGAGTCACTTGACTCAGAGGGAGTCAAAATATTTAAAAGGAAGGAAGAGACAATACCTTCTTCCCTTTCAACAGTTTAGAGGGAGACAACCATTGATCTAGTTGATCCAGTTGCTCCAGTTGATATTCCCAGAGACATTGCAGTAGGCCATAAAAGGCTTGTCTGGGTTTGACAAACTCTACAAGAGGCAGAGGGACATGCAACTCCTCAAGGCACATTCCGAGAGAGAAAGAGACGAAAGAGACTTTCGAGCTACCTTTCATCCATAAGTCACATCATTGATTCTGAGCCTTCTTGTCATGGAGAAGCGACATGTAAGCAGGTATGGCAAGATGCCATGACAGAGGAATATCAATCCATCTTGAAGAATGATGTGTGGGATATTGTTCCGAGACCAGAAGGGAAGTCTGTAGTGACTTCCAAGTGGATCTATAAGATCAAGCATGCAACTAATTGAAGTGTCGAGAAATACAAAGCGAGATTTGTAGCCAGAGGACTCTTACAAGCAGAGGGAGTTGACTATGATGAGACATTTGCTCCGGTAGCCCGATACACTTCCATCTGTACTATCATCCATGAGTTGGAAACTACATCAGATGGATGCAAAGACAACCTTTCTCAATGGTGAGATTGAGGAAGAAGTTTATATCGAGCAACCAGAAGGATTTGTGATACACAACGAGAAATATCATGTGTGCAGGTTGAAGAAAGCCCTGTATGGACTAAAGTAAGCACCTCGTGCTTGGTATGAGAAAATGGATGGATTCTTGATGAGTTTGGGCTTCAGCGAGAGTTCTGTTGATCCAAACCTATATTATCATATTGTTGGTAACAAGTGCCTAATCTTGGTCCTGTATGTGGATGACTTATTCCTCACCGGTTCAAAAAGACTTATTGCTGAGTGCAAGCAAGCATTGACTTCTGAATTCGAGATGAAGGATCTGGGTATGATGCACTACTTCTTGGGACTAGAGGTATGGCAGAGGACTGATTAGATTTTCTTGAGTCAAGGAAAATATACAGTGGAGATATTGAAGAAGTTTGGCATGAAAGAGTGCAAATCCATGCCTACATCGATGGTGATGGATTTGAAGAAAATGAATGATGCTTCTATTGATTCAGGCGAGATTGATCCACATTTGTACCAACAACTGATTGGATCATTAATGTATCTGGTTAACACTAGACCTGATATATGCTATGCAGTGAATGTACTTAGCCAGTTCATGAGTCAGCCGAGACAGACTCACTGGATAGCAACGAAGCATGTATTGAGATATCTACGAGGCATAGTTGGATATGGCCTGAGATATGCCTCCAGTGTAGACTTGAGTTTGCAGGGATATGCCGATGCAGATTGGGCAGGGAGAGCAGTGGACCGGAAGACCACATTCGGTTGTTGTTTTACCTTGGGGTCTGCCATGGTTTCCTGGTGCAACAGGAAACAAAGCTCTGTGGCCTTGAGTACCGCAGAAGCAGAGTATATAGCATTGAGTGTGGCAGTCCACGAAGCAGTGTGGCTTCGCAAGCTCCTGACAGATTTATTTGATCATGAGATGGATCCTACCATTATTCATTGTGATAACCAGAGCTGTGTGAAGCTCTCTGAGAACCATGTGTTTCACGATAGATCGAAACACATTGAGATAAAATACCATTATATCAGAGACATGGTGCAAAGGAAAGCAATACACGTGCAGTACCTTCCTACACATGAGCAGATTGCAGATGTCTTCACCAAACCGCGTGCCAAGATGAAGTTCGAGTACTTTCGCGAGACACTTGGCCTGGTGGAGAATGCCTCCCTAGCTGAGAGGGAGTGTTGATGATTACAGCTTTGTGAGACATCCTCCAGGACATAGATTGAGTGATTCGGCCTCTGAGGGAGCCCATGAGTTGGGTGTGCCCATGAGATGGGTGTGTCGTTCCTCTCTGAGACTGAGATGGAGCGCTGTGTGCCCCTGTGTGGGGTAAGGATACCCATGAGATGGGTGTGTCAATGTGTATGCCCCTGTGTAGGGTGAGAATGCCCATGAGATGGGTGTGTCGTTTGAGATGAAACGATGTGTACCCCTGTGAGGGGTGAAGGTGCCCATGTGATGGGCGTATCATTCTCCTCTGTGTAGAGAGTTCAGACGATGTGAAACTCCAGATGATTCTCCTGTGAGACTCAATGAGATAGAGATCTGTTGAGTAGGACGTCCTTGTGGCTGAGCACAGGTGGACGTGCCCCTAGTGGCTGAGCACTAGTGGGTGTGTGTGGAGTGTCCCTAGTGGCTGAGCACTAGTGGGAACTTCAGACATAGGAGTTTTGAGGGATTCGATGTTGTAGTAACAGATGGCCATACATTGGAGTGTCTTGACAGAGTCTCAGACTTAGAGATAAAGTTAGGTAACTACATAGTGAGAGACACATTTTATGTAGTTGACCTATCTGACATAGATGTGGTATTGAGAGTCCAGTGGTTGATCACATTGGGAAAAATCAACACCAACTACCAAACCTTGGAGATGGGGTTCAGAGACAGTGACGGGAAGGGAATCGTTTTGAGGGGTATGTCGATAGGGGCACCTCGGAAAGTTTCAGCCAAGAGGATGGAGAGGATCTTCAAGCATTGGTAGGTAGCATATGCTGCAGAGTGCTTGATCACTTCGTAGAAGGATTCAAAGGGTCGACAACAGTATCAGACAAAGATCAGGAACTTGTTGGGACGACATCAACAGGTTTTTGGGTCAATTCCATCAGGGAGACCACCGGACAGAGGATTTGAGCACACCATTGAGTTGGAGGAGGGGGCCAAACCTATGATCACACCACCCTATCTTCATCTTAGGAGGTTCAAGGATGAGATAGAGAAAGCAATTAAGGAATTGCTAGCGATGGGACACATCAGACCTAGCAACAACCCATTCACTTCTTCAGTTGTCTTAGTTATGAAGAAGGATGGTACCATGAGGATGTGCATCGACTACCGGGCCTGAAGAAGAAAACCATCAAGAATTGATATCCTATCCCTCACATAGATGAGTTGATGGATGAACTACATGGGACAATTTTCTTCTCGAAGATTGATCTATACTCTGGATATCATCAGATCAGCATCCGAGAGCAAGACATAGACAAGACGACATTCAGATGCCACTTTGGTAATTTTGAGTTTTTGGTTATGCCATTTGGGCTAACCAACGCATCGGCTACATTCTAGTCTTGTATGAACCGCATATTCAATGTTCAGTTGAGGAAATTGGTCTTGGTTTTTTTCGACGACATCTTGGTTTATAGCAAGACATGGCAGGAGCATATGAGGCACTTGGATGAGGTACTGAGCATCATGTAGACACAATCACTATACGCCAAAGACTCCAAGTGTGAGTTCGGTATGACAAAACTACTTTACTTGGGCCACATTATCAATGCAAAGGGGGTACATGTGCACCAGGAGAAGATCAGGGCCATTCTGGATTGGTCAATGCTGAGGAACGTGACATAGTTAAGGAGCTTCTTTGGGCTATGCAACTATTACAGGCGGTTTGTCAAGGTTTTTTCTCAGCTTGGAGTACCACTTACAAATATCACCTGACATGGGGCTTTAATCTGGACTGATGAGTCACAAAAAGCCTTTGATCACATGAAGTCAGTCATGGGCACATGTCCAGTGTTAGCATTACTAGACTTCACTTTACCGTTTGTATTAGAGTGTGATGCGTCCGGCGAGGGGATCAGGGAAGTTTTGATGCAGGGAGGACACCCCATTGTGTTCAAGAGCAGGAAGCTCAGCCAACCCGAGAGGTTGTACTCCATTTATGACAAGGAAATGCTGGCAATCATGCATGCTTGGACCAAATTCAGGAAATATTTGGTGGGCAACAAATTCATGGTCAAAACAACTCACAACAACTTAAAGTATTTCCTTGAGCATAAGGACCTCAATGAACGCTAACAGAAATGGGTGACGAAGGTGCAGGCCTTCGACTTCAACATAGAGTATGTCAAGGGGAAGAAGAACATTGTGGCCGATGCGCTATCCAGGAGACCTGCAACATGTTCTTTGATGGAGATTTCAGCGGATTGGAAATCCCACTTGTTAGTGGAATATTCCAAGAACAAGTTCGCTTGTGAGGTTCTGGATGGACAAGTTCAGTATTATAGGTACAGGGTCATTGACGATGTCATATTCTACAAGGACAAAGTCTACTTAGTACCAGATTCAGGACTCAAGAAGAAGATCCTAGCAACAGTTCATGATTCACCATTGGCAGGCCATCAGGTGTTTTTTAAAACCTACAGGCAGATCAGAGAGTGGTTCTCATGGAGGTACATTAGTGAGTTTGTGACTTGTCAGCAGAACAAGTCAGAGCATACGCTTCCAGTAGGGCTACTTCAACCACTTCCCATTCCGGAGCAGAAATGGGAGAGCATATCGATGGATTTCATCACATGCCTACCCAAGGTTCTGGGTAAGGATTGTATCTTGTAGTGGTCGACAGATTGACCAAGTTTACTCACTTCTATGCCATACTGACAGAGTACAACGCGGTTCAGGTAGCCGAGTTATTCTTTAGAGAGGTCTTCAGACTTCATGGGTTGTCGAGGAACATCATCAGTGACAGGGACAGGCGATTTATTGGTACATTCTGGAGGGAGTTGTTTAGATTGGTGGGGACAAGTTGACACCCAACACCGGCCATCACCCTTAGATAGATGGGCAGATCGAGATAGTCAACAAGTGGGTTGAGGGCTATTTGAGGAACTATGTGGGTGGACAACAGAGAACATGGGTCAGGTGGCTACATTTAGGAGAGCATTGCTACAACACCACATTCCACATGTCCATTGGCATGACACCCTTATGAGCATTGTACAGTTATGATGCTCCCACTTTGGTAGACTTGGTTTTCGAGGAGAGCAGAGCTCCCGGAGCCAAGGATTGGGTCACTGAGAGTCAGGAGATTCTCAAGTTACTAAAAGAGAACCTGTAGACATCACAGAATTGACAAAAGGTGAGTGCAAATAGGCACAGGATAGAGCGCAACTCCAAGGTTGGGGTTTTGGTTTTCTTGAGACTCCAACCTCACAGACAATCATCTTTGAAGAAGAGTGGGGCCGAGAAGCTCAAGCCTAGATTTTATGGATTGTACAGGATCATACGTCGGGTAGGCGAGGCTGCTTATGAGCTAGAGCTTCTAGAGGGGAGCAAGATTCATAATGTGTTCCACGTATCTTGCCTCAAGAAGGTTGTGGGACAATTCATCAACACATCAGAGGAGCTTCCCCCATTGGATGAGGAGGGGTAGTTGGAGCTAGTGCCGGAGGAGGTGCTCAAGCAGAGAGAGCGCAGATTGAGGAGCAGGGTCATCAGGGAGTGCTTGGTTAGATGGAGGGGACTTCCAGTGGAGGATGCCACATGGGAGGGAGAGCATATATTGCAGCACCCATGATTGATGTTGCTCGAGGACAAGCAATCTTGGGAAGGGAGAACTGTGATGTCTCATTCCCAAGAGTAGGCCAATAGGGAGTGACTTAGTAGTCTATTTGTTCCCGTAGACTATAGTCAGGCACAAACATGGAACAAGAGGAGAGATAAGGGGTATGTCGACCAAGAGAATGTAACCCTAATTGCAGAAATATCCATCCAAAATCAACAAATCCATCCACAAGAGACCTTTCCAAGCATAGCACATGAGAGAGAGAAGAGCTAGTTACCCATAAAGGGCGAAAATTTCAGATGTGTTACCCACAAAGGTGAGTGAAAGATGATGATAAAATTAAAGTGAGGGTAGCCTTCTTATATGAGGCTACCTAACACATTTGTCCACATAAAATGTCAACAACAAATTAGTAGTGGGGCCGACCCCTCATTTAGCCCTTTACAAAATGCTAAAGTGCAAAAATAAATCAAAATAGCCCACACATGTGAGATATAAAGGCTAGGTAGGGTGACATCAAGCTTCCAAAGGCTAAGGTAGGGCCTCCAAAGGCCATGTGGCATCCTCCAAGGTGAAGCAATATCAAGGTGATGTGTCTCTTCACCCAAGGTCATGCCAAATCATCCATCCATCGAACCCTAACAACGTCCAACCCTAGAAGGTGATGTCAAGGGCAAGAGGGTGACGTCAAGGGCCTCTAGGTGTTGCGTCTAAGGAGAGGAGGGTTGCATCTCATCTATGAATAGTTCCTGAGTCACTGTTGCTGCAATGTCCTCGATCTTGTGTGTGAATAGGCCCTAGGGTACTTTGTCCAACCTGTGAGGCTTTCGGCCCATTAGTGTGCCATAATGACCAGATCTACTCAAACCAAGCCCATCTGTCCATCGTTCAGGGTTCTGAGGATGTGAGAGCTAATATCTGAGGGTGGCGAGTCATTGGATGACCCACTGCTCTCCATCACATGTGCCAAGGTCCTGCAAATAGGGCACAATGTCCCGGGGACAAGCCTAGGATATCCCTCAATGAACCATGTCAGGGCCATTCAAAACTAATCAAAGAATAAAACATGGTTAGCCAAAGTTCATATGAAACATTAGTCCTTAAAACATGCAAAGTAAGCTACAACTTAAGATATAAGCCATGTAAGATAATTCACCTCAGTGTCCCCTTCAAGCATCACACCAGCCTAGGACCCCATGTGAGTTACCAAGTTTAAGTATGGGAGGGCCTTCATCCAACCCTATTATGTGTGCCACCTATACAGGAAATAAAATAACCCAGGTAGAGGGATAGGTCCCGAGAGTGACAAGGGAAGTAAAAATCCTTCAAGAGTAAGTGTGAAAGTGATATGGTTTTGGGGCTTACTTCATGGCTCATGGTGTGATTGAATCCATTTCTAAGAGTGCCTTTGTGGAGGGTGTGCTTGCTCTTGAGTTGTCCCATATTTACGTGCTATTTTTTCCAATCCCCCTTATTCGCCCTTTCCTAAGTCATGCTTTATTATATATTTGCAAGTCCCCTTTGTAAGGTTTCAAGCCATTAGCATTGTTTTTTTTAGACCAAGGTGAGCACTGAAAGAGTAGAGCTCAAGTTTGGACTGGCTTTTGTTAGTCTTCTTTGCTATCATTCCTTTCTTTCTTTAGCATCAGATTCTTAGTCTTTTCATAGCAGTTGCGAAACAACCTCTAGGCCTTCAGCCCCTCTTCTCATGAGAGAATGGACCATGACCCATTGTCGAAGTTTAGTACATTATGAGAGGATTCGGGATGGAAAGTGTTAAATGTGGAGGGGAACGAAACATTACCCTTGAGAGGGTCCCCCAATAGTACCCCTTTTCCCTGGGCGATGACAACACGAGACCACCAAAGTGAAACAAGGCAACTGATAGAATTTCCCAAACCAATGATCCATTATCCAACTTCAACCAAAGATCCTCATCCACATGCTTGACAAATTAAGCACAACACTTTGCATAAAAGGACTAACATACCTCATGGTGACGATGGCTTACAATCTCCCATACTTTGGGTTGCTTGAATGTGATGAGCCTTGGTTGACCTATAGTTGTAAAGGTGAATGAGGGGGGCTGTTGGGCTTCCATCTGTGGACATGCTGATCATCATCATGGTCGAGATCATGTTCTCCATTGTGAGCCTCGAGACATGATCTCCTCTAGTTACCCCTAGGCATGGGGGGGTAACATCTGGCTCCAACATGGGGACATGTGCTCACCGTAGAGTGCACGAGAACCTCAACATCTCTGGTTGACCAAAACCTGCAATCCTGCACCCACTTTGTAATGTCCCTTTCCAAATAGGAGCTCCAGAAGAGGAGGCTTAATGATCTAAACCACCCCGTTAGACTATAGCCAGGGCCAAAGAGGGGTAAACAGGGTTACTAGAGGTCACTCCAGTCACAGGTGTTATATTCGGAAAGTGACATTGAGCTAACAACAGTTAACAACGCTTTACTAGAGGTCACCCCAGTCACAGATGTTATATTCGGAAAGTGACACTAAGCTAACAAGAGTTAACAACGCTTTACTAGAGGTCACCCCAGTCATAGGTGTTATATTCGGAAAGTGACATTGAGCTAACAAGAGTTGACAACGCTTTTAAGTCATTGAGCTAAAAATAGAAGTCAACAGTGAATTAGGGTTTCAGCATGATTTAGGGTTTTGGAAAACTATAAAGGAAGGGTCAACGACCTAATTCATCATTATGCAGATTATGACTTGTCATTGAGGAGAAGAGGCGCATCTCAGGA
>ML785384.1:657092-673364 GCA_009831015.1 Picea engelmannii
ATATGCTCACATGCTATCAAGTATAATACTTTACAAAGACTGCTATCTCAACTATAGTCATCAACTTGTCATGTGTACCTTTGAATCTTATCAACTTGATTTAATCAAACTTGGAGCCTTGTCTTCAGGAATGAGTGCTTGCTCTTCTTCCAAGTCTCCTTCACTCAAGATGACGAGTGCTTTCTTCAACCTATCTGCTATACTAAAACAATACACTATCTTGACAGAAGGTTAGGTTAGAGGATAAGCTCTATGATCAACTTTTAATCCTTCTAATAATTTGATCATAGCTTCAACATGAAACACTAATCAAGATAATGTCATGACAAATAGATGCATATCAGAATAATCACACCTGGGTTGCGTCATTCCTCTGAATGTGTTGGATCTATGGCAAGAGATCCCTTCTCCTGCAAATGCTCTTTAAAGTTTAACCATTAAACATATGTGAGTACATACCTCTGATACTGCACATACCAACATTCATTTGAAGCAAATAATACCATGCATTAGTCAATCTCTGAATTGCTTAAAGAAGTTAAAATGCTTCAAAGTATAACTATAACTCAGATGGATAGTAACAACAATGAGGTTAGTAGGTTAATCTAAGCTAGGGTTAGAAGGTAATTAGTAGTTGTTCAAAGGTTTTGGAGGTTGTGATCAAAACACTCAAGTAAGAAGTCTAAGACCAGTGCATTCATAGGGCAAATGGAGTCAAAAGTAATGACAAGTATTGAAGGAACGAGGTGATAATACTAGGGCTAACGACAAGAGAAATTTGGTGGATGAAGTTTTGGTAAGCCAAGGCTTCAACCATCAAACCCTAGGGGAAAACGACTTACTAAGGTGTAGGCAACCCTAGGCAAGGGGTGCAGTGATGGCAGGGAAATGCATGGCTTACTTGTGGGTGCCTCTGTAGAGGGTGAGCTTCACCTGTCATGGATGCAAATGTTTCAAAGCCCATTCATGCCTTTTGTCTTTATTTTATTGTTTTTTCTTCAAGAAGCTAGCTAGGGGACATTGCTCTGGCGTGGTGACCAGTGGTGGCAATGTTACCCACAAGCATTTCACAGAAATGAGAAGGCTGGCTCGTGATGAGACCCCCTTTCTCTTGGTTATGCCACCAAGAGCCACTACCCTGGCGTGGTGACCAGTTGGTGGTAGTGTCATACCGTTACATGCCCATGGACCTAATAGGCTGGCTCGTGATAAGATCCCCTATCCTCTAACTAAGTCTTGTTTTATCATTTTTTATGGGTCCCTCTATTTCTTGCTGAGAAGCTTTTTACTGCTTTCTCGGGGATCCCTGGGCGAAGCATCTCAAGGTTTCATTCTTTGGCTTCTATCTTTTGCCAGCTACTTTTACCCTCTGGGCCTTTAGCCCCTTCTTCCCACAAGGTAAGGTACAACCCTTAAATATTTGGCCAACCCAATGCCCGAACCAGTGTAATGGGATGGATGAGCGGGAGAAAGATGGAAAGTGGTAAGTATGGTGGGAGCGGACTATGGCTTCTCATGAATCCCCCTAGTGGCAAATCAAAACCTATGGGCACAAGCTTACTAGGGCATCATGTCATTCCCTCCAGATATGGTCAAGTGGATAGGTATAAGATCCAAGCACTCGTTAGAAACAAAAAGAATTAAATGCACGTATTCAAAGGTTTTGAGGATCAGAGTGATACATACCATGATACCTGGACTCATTACCTCATGGAGCAAGATCCATTTCTGCTACAGGACCAGGTCGAGGTGATGGATGTTGCTACTGCTGACAAAGAGGAGGCACTGAAGGATGAAAAGATGGGCCCTCCAGGGCCATGCCCAAGTCGATATGGCTCTCGGTACTCCATGCCTAGGACCCGTGGGCCACGAGACATAATCTCCTTAGTTATCCCTAAATTGGGGGATAACATCTGGCTCCAACTCGGGGACATGTGCTCACCGTAGAGCGCATGAGAACCTCATCATCTCTTGGCATAACCTGTAACCTGCTTGATCTCAACATAAAGTTGTTAGCAGTCATTTGGGGTGGTGATATCACCCGTAGCTCAAAAAATGAAAGCAAGCATATGTACAAATGTGAAAGCAAACTATTCTACCATGAAATGCAAATGGTATATATAATGAATGCAAATGCCTACTTACTTGTACTTACTTGTCGGATGAATGCTAGGTGTAGTCAAATGACCAGTGAAACCATCCTAGCAATGTCTTAGAATACCTGCCTCTGTGCTTCATCATAAACCAAAAAAGTGATAAGTTAAGCACAAAAATAACATGGGTTAGAGAATGTATTGTATCGTCATAAACCATAAAGTCTAATTCATGGAGGCAGGTGGGAGGGATAAAATCATGCCAAGTCACTCTCTGAGGAAAGTAGTTAATCCACTTCAGGAAGGGATCGTGAAAAGTCAAAGGTTAAGAAAACTGACTCATAAGGTCTGAAAGCTGGCTACCTAGGACGTCCTTATAATCTGAAACCTTGGAAGGGATTGACAAGGATCTAGAAGATCACTGACAAACTCTCAAGGGAAGGTTGAAAGGCTGAGATGACAGACTTTTTCTTGAGGTATTCAACCTACCCTTGAACTCTAGGGCTTGCCTCAGAGGAAAATCATATACAAAAGACAAATTTCCCAACTACACCTTTAATGACACAACAAAGTAAAGTAATCAGAGGTGGCTGGAGAAAGTTGTCACAAGGATCCTTCTCTGGGCGAATGATGTCCTTACTCCTATCAAGATCTGAGCACAACGGTGGTTGATAATCTTCTTCATGGAATAAATCCAAGTGCTCAGAGGAGTATTCATCAAAGTCCTTAAGGTATGACCGAAAAATATTAGGAAAATATGGGACTAGGTCAACCTCGGGTGTTTGTAAAGTATCGGTAATTATATCATCTCCTTGTTGCCATTGGTCAAAATCAAGAGTAACTTGTTGTGATAATTGTAAGGGCAACACTTGGAAATGACTCAATGTCGTAAATGGGGTCTATATCATAACCAACTACATCCCACTTACGTCTTCCAACATGTATGAACTCATCAATATCAACTATGTCACTATCTGCATCATAACATGAAGGATTCAAAATATTCAAGGTCTCATCTATCTCCTCCTCATTTCCCAAATCATAAAATAGAGGATCATCAAAATTTTGGAGAGGAGGGTAATTCACTGTGTTTGTTTCTTCTTGTGCAGGGGGAAAAGGCTCATGGATGGCTTTATCAGAGGGATGAGGGTACGTCAACACTTCATCATCTTGTTCAGGTTCCTCAACTATGTCTTCAACGATCCTTTGCTTTGGAAAGCCTCATCAAGATCTTTTCCCTTAGTACTCTGTTGGTCAAATCTTTGTTCCCCTTCTTCTTGGAAATTAGCAGTAAAGGTTTCAAGGGGAACTAGTCTTTCCAAATTAAGAGTGATTGGGGTACCTTTAGGGTCATTGATTTTGGTCATGTTATCCACCCAGTTTGCACAAGATGGATTTTCTGATGAGCCGCCAAAGATCGAGTAGTCAGTGCTCATATGACAGAGTTCAGAGTTCAGTCGGTCTTTTAAAAGACCACCTTTTTCCGCATTTCCACCATTGTAATAAATGATCTGAGTATGAGATATTGTAAAAGACTATTGGCCACCTGAGACCTAGATACGAGCATGTACTCTAGAGTGTTTTTTTTTTTCACTTGTTAATTATTTTTTCTACCTGCCTTTGTGGGCGATTAAATAATTTCTAAGTTTTTTCACTCAGAAGACTGACTCCAGAGCTGGAGTATGTGCTGGTGGTTAGGCCTTGGCATGGAAAACCAATGCCTAGTGTTTAAATGTATATGAGCTCATACTAGGTCATCTTGATTGAGTCTTATGGAAATTGCGGCTAGGTTTGATAGTTTTTTTTAATGTTTCAGTGAATTAATTAAATTCCTGCAAAATGAAATTTTTTAATTCTAAGTCAATAAGTTTTAAAAATATGGCATCAAACATTATTAGATGCCATATTTATGGTCGTTTTCCAGTCCAGAGTATCATGTAAACCCCTATTTCCCTTCTTTTGAGTCAAAAAAATGATTATTATCACTAAAAAATGAATTTTACTCGAAAATTACGGAAAATGAGTAATTTAATTCATTTCCTATTTTTTAGGAGAATTGGGGAACATGTTTTTCTCGTGTCCCCAGCTGACTGAGGACGAAGGCGAGTTTAACATGATGATGGTGACTTCACTAGAGGTAAAGGGCGTGGAGGAGATCCCAAGATAGGGACTCGACCCCACTAGCTTAGGTGGTGCATGATAAAGGGATGGCGCACATCCCAAAGCCCTCACACACCTCACACTCCCACTTCACTCCCTCACCACTCCACTCCACCTCACTCATCCTCACTTCACTCACCCTACACTCCCCCATCACCCTATCTTCACTACCCATCCACTCCACACATCTACCTATCCACTCATGTGCCACTCCCCTTTACTCCTGCGCATCTCCTCCTTAGCTCACGCATCCCTCTTTGGAGTTGTCACCCTCTTTGCTATATAAACAAGCATACCCCTCCTCCATTAAGAGTTCGGTTTTGGTCAAGCTTGTGTATCATTGTTGCAACTTTCTCATGCTATTGGAATAATAAAAACTTTGGAGCTCATCTATGGTGTGTGGTACTATGTGTGGATGAATGTTGGACTTACATGAGGTGATGTTACATTGATATTTTGTATTTGTCTATTGTTTACTTGGCAGATCATAGGGATATTATTATCTAATTGGAGTGAGTTATTTAGTTTGTTTACTGCTTAATTCACTTGTTTATCTATGTTGAATATTTCATTGCATGTTTTGTTTCTGTTCAAACTAATATGCTCTCGAGGTTTTCTGTGTAGAAAAACACCAAGTATACAGGTATTTGTAGGTATTTTATATTGCATGCAGGATCTTGTTCTTGGAGAGGCAAAGGATCTCGATTGCATTCGTTGTTTGTCCAAGGAGTTCTAAAAGAAGACATTCTCTCTCTTCCTCACATCAAAGGGACCCCATAGCCCAAGTGTCCCATGCTCAAACATAAACTCCAGAAGATTCATAAAATTCTTCCCCCTCTCTATTTCTTTGGTTGCATGTTGCTTATATTAGTTTTAAAGTTAAATTTGAATATCCAAGGCTGCATGCTTTCATTTTCTAGATCTAGTTGCAATTCTTTCTAACTAAAGGAGTAGATCTAGGCTATTTTCTTGCAATTTCTAGGCTATTTTCATCTAGATTTTAGACTAGTTAATTGCTTTGTTCCGCATTTAAAATCAAGCTAGCTAGTTGTCCTATGCTTGCTGTTTTAGGACAACAAACATAAACAACTAGAAGAGCCTAGGTTAGGTTCATGCAAAGTGCCGAAAAAGTCTAAAAAAATTGTCTCTTTGCCTTAGAAAAATTTCGAAAAATTTTGAGTAAATTTTCCAAGTTCGAATGAGTCTTTTAAATTGATTTCTATCATCTTCTAACTAATTTTTCTTGCTAGTTTTTAGTAGGTCCATCCAAAAACAAGGGGAGATTCCATCGAGTTTGCTGAAATCAAGGTTTTCGGGGCACCCGGGGGGCTTTCTACTTCATCAAATAAGTTTTTCTCCTATCTTTCTTGTAATCCATAAAGATGCAAAACCTATAAGGATCCTAGTTTCTAAGGTTAAGCTCAAAGAGAACTCAGTTTTCATTGTAATAGGTGTAATAAAAGCGGGCCCTTTTGTGCCCAGTTTCTGCATCCCCATTAGGGGGATTTGTGTGTCTTGGTTTGGCTTTCTTTCTGTTGATGCATGTTTAAATCTTCTTATCTCAAACACACATACAAGTTAAGCAAATCTAATACACATAACACTCACATTTCACATGCATGTTAATTAAAAAGAACTTTCAATCTTTTATGCATGTTTGGTTTAGAGTTCTATCAACAATAAGTCTTGCAATCTTTCAAATTTCCAAGTATCTTGCAATTTCTCTTTTCAATTACAAAGCAGGGTACAAAGTTTATTCAATCTTTCAAAGTCAATAAACCTTGTTTGTAGTTTAATTAGGGAAATCCTACAAGAAATCTTCACTTTAGTGGAAACGTAAGAGGATTTGTGAGGTTATTTGGCGGGAACTTTGAGATCTAGGTTCTCCCTGTCGGATCCCCCCACACTTTCTTGAGCTTGTGTGTCAAATCAGAGGGTTTTCCCTGTAGGATCTGCAACATTGTTCAACCTCCACTTTAGGGACCTTTTCTAAGGATCAAATCTAGTTTAGATGAACATTTACTTTCTATTGCAAGTAAAATTCTCTCATTAACTTACTTTAATTTATCTTAATAAAACACTCGATGAACAATTTCCCACGACTCCTTTCGAGGCACTGGTACAACTGGTTTATCTTTATGTGAGCAATCTTTTACATTCATGCAATTGTCTAACTTATATTGTTAAATCTTGCAGATCTTGTATCCTTTTCAATATATGCATTCTTATGGACAAGTGGTTAATTGCTTATCTCAAATGATGATGAATGTTAAGTGTTGAATATATTTGTTTTATTAAAGCAATAAACTCTTAGAAGTAGTTCTTTTGCTTTCTTAGTTTAAAGAGCCTTAGATTATTTTCATAGGGACTACCCCCCTTGGCTTCGCTAGGAGTTGAGGATCAGGTGACAACACCCTGGCTCGAAACTTGCCCCCAAGGACACACCAAGTGGATTGAAGGTTTCTTCCACGTTACGTCAGGTTTGTATAAGGCGACAACAGGTCTCGAGAGAGAAGATGTGTTTTCCTTTGGACAAAGAGATATTCTCCTCGATTTGCAAGGCCATGTCATAAGCTTAGTGGAGTGTTTTTGGCTCCTTGTTATTTAGAAGAAACCCTAAGTGCACCAAGAGTGCATTGGTATAGAGATACACGAGGTACTTTTCTTTAGGATAATAGGTTGTAGGAATTTGATATAGCAATTTTTGAAACCTACCCTCAAAATCCCTGACAGTCTCGTTCTCAGTTTGTCTTATATATTCGAGTCTTTTTAGTAACGTTTGGATATCTTTCAATTTCATACCCCAGTTCCTGAGAAATGTCACTTCCAATTGGGCCATAGATGTGATACTAGCAATAGGGAGATTATCGTACCATTTTCTACCATTCCCATGAAGAGTGGCTGAGAAAAGTTTCATCACCAAATCTTCAACATCATCACTGATAGGATGGAGTTGAAAGAAGGACCAAAAATCAACCATATGATAGTCAGCTCTTTCCCCATCGCTACCAGTGAATTTAGGGAGCCACTTTTCGTACTTCGGGGGCATTTGTCGAGGGTATCCCGGGATTTTACTCATGTCTGGGGGTTTGAAATTTCCCGGGTCCCATTGAGAAGTCATGGTTGGCTTCGTCATTAGTGGAGTCGCCAGGTAAACTTGTAAGATAAAGATTCTTGAGGAAAGGCTTACCGAAAAAATGTCGTCTTTGAGGAGAATCGACTCAGTGTTCCCCGACAACGGCGCCAAAATGTTATCGTGCAATTTGTACTTTGATAGTAGGAAAGGTTAAAGAAAAACAAATTGGTGAAACGAGAGACTATCCTATCACTGTCACCTCAACAAGATGTCTCTTTCTATTTAGGGTGGTAGGCCCATGGGAGACATCCCCGATGAGCTGGGGTTTTGAGAAGGCAAAGGTTTAAGGCAAAGTAAAAGTTTCCCTTTCACAAGTCACCACCGATCAGAAAGTTCGGCTAAACAACCAATAAAGATAATAAGAACCAGAAGTGTACCTGCCCGGAACAAAGCAACATGAAACTATATTTGCAAGGCCACTTGCTGGTTAGTACTTCATATAATCGAAGACTTTCTCAAATGAAGCAATTGATTAATATATTTGTGAAGTAAGCAAAGATGTATAGTAGCAATAATCACAATATGATATTTCACAATGAAGGCTTTAAAGAAGCTTCAAAATGAGCAATAATGATTAATCATCAATGTCACAATACCAACATTCATTTGAAGCAAATATTACCACGCATTAGTCAATCTCTCAATTGCTTAAAGAAGCTAAAATGCTGCAAAGTATAACTATAACTCAGATGGATAATAACAACAATGAGGTTAGTAGGTTAATCTAAGCTAGGGTTAGAAGGTACTTAGTAGTTGTTCAAAGGTTTTGGAGGTTGTGATCAAAACACTCAAGTAAGAAGTCTAAGACCAGTGCATTCATAGGGCAAATGGAGTCAAAAGTAACGACAAGTATTGAAGGAACGAGATGATAATACTAGGGCCAAAGACAAGAGAAATTTGGTGGATTAAGTGTTGGTAAGCCAAGGCTTCAACCATCAAACCCTAGGGGAAAACGACTTACTAAGGTGTAGGCAACCCTAGGCCTTAGTACGTTTTCATCCTTCTTTAGCCCAATGACAAAGCAAAATTGGCTAGGATGAAGAACAAGGGGTAGGGTGTTGCAATGGCAAGGCCCTAACAATGTCTTGAATAGATAAAACGACTCCTTGGCATAATCTAGTAGGTAGATAGCAATTAAAACAAGGACACCAACATGTGCTTATTTCCTAGGGTTTATTCCAACAATTTCATTAACAAGATGCAAGTAAAACACTATAACCATTCAAGTAAGGGAAGGATTGCAGAAATTTACTTACATCCAYCAAGCATTCATTAAGCCAAACCCTAGTTATAAACCATCCACTAAGAAAAATGCCAAAGATCACCAAAAAAAGGCCTCCTTCAAYAAGTGCGCCACAATTTCAGTCAAAACCCTAACGAGGGCCACAAATTTCAGACCTCACCAAGTGGAGAGTGAAAGCTCCTCCAAAATGAGAGTTTAAACTCTCAATTTATACAATAACAATGACCTTTAATTTAATTTTAGGTCACAAAAGGCCGACAAGGCCAAATTTACATAAAAATAATGTTTTTACATGAAATGTTAAAATTAAACCCTAAATCAAGCATAAATGAAGACATCATGCCCTTCTAGGGTGACCTTAGGCCCCTTTAGGGCAACGTTGGCCTCTTGGAGCAAAACGTTAGGCCTCCGAAAATTGCCACACATGCCACTTGGCACATAATTGCCTCCCAAAACCTCCATAGGGTTGGATGACGTCATAAGGTGTCCTGGGTGACGTCATGGGCCTTCCAAGGCCAACGTCTTGGTGGAAAGGTCACAACCCCCGTGGGTACAGGTCTGCTAAGCTGCCTCAGATGGAATGTCCTCCTCTTCTTCAGTGCAAACCCTCTGATCTATCTCTGCCCCCTGTTGGGGTCTCAACATCCATCTGATGGGATTTCAGTCCCATGGAGGTCCGAACTAATCATCTCCCCATGTGTACCTGTCCATAAGGGTACCTATCCATCGGGTATGGCCCTACACATCAACAGATACGCCCTCCATGGGCTCATAAGTCACAGGGATCATAGCAATGTCAATCACATCTAATCATTAAGTTTATTAAACATGTGCATAAAACCCCTTTTGCCCGGGCAAGTGCTCAAAGATATTATATTAATCTACAAGCCAAGTTTGGACGAAATGCCAGGGCGTCCTATTGGGCTAATGCTCACTGGAAGTGGGGTGTTTCGGGAGAGATCAAATCTAAGCCATGCGAGTGGGTGAAGTGGATAAGGGATGTCTAGGCAAGGGGTGCAGTGATAGCAGGGAAATGCATGGCTTACCTGTGGGTGCCTCTGTAGAGGGTGAGTTGCACCTGTCATGGATGAAAATGTTTCCAAGCCCATTCATGCCTTTATTTTATTGCTTTTTCTTCAAGAAGCTAGCTAGGGGACGCTCCCCTGGCACGGTGACCAGTGGTGGCAATGTTACCCACAAGCATTTCACGGAAATGAGAAGGCTGGCTCGTGATGAGACCCCCTTTCTCTTGGCTATGCCACAAAGAGTCACAACCCTGGCGTGGTTACCAGTTGGTGGTAGTGTCATACCGTTACATCCCCATGGACCTAATAGGTTAGCTCGTGATGAGACCCCCTATCCTCTAACTAGGTCTTGTTTTATCATTTTTTATGGGTCCCTCTGTTTCTTGCTGAGAATCTTTTTACTGCTTTCTCGGGGATCCCTGGGCGAAGCATCTCAAGGTTTCATTCTTTGGCTTCTATCTTTTGCCAGCTACTTTTACCCTCTGGGCCTTTAGCCCCTTCTTCCCACAAGGTAAGGTACAACCCTTAAATATTTGGCCAACCCAATGCCCAGACCAGTGTAATGGGATGGATGAGCGGGAGAAAGATGGAAAGTGGTAAGTATGGTGGGAGCGGACGATGTCTTCTCATGAATCCCCCTAGTGGCAACTCAAAACCTATGGGCACAAGCTTACTAGGGCATCTTGTCATTCCCCCCAGATATGGTCAAGTGGATAGGTATAAGATCCAAGCACTTGTTAGAAACAAAAAGAATTAAATGCACATATTCAAAGGTTTTGAGGATCAGAGTGACACATACCATGATACATGGACTCATTACCTCATGGAGCAAGATCCATTTCTGCTACGGGACCAGGCTGAGGTGATGGATGTTGCTGCTGCTGACAAAGAGGAGGCGCTAAAGGATGAAAAGATGGGCCCTCCAGGGCCATGCCCAAGTCGATTTGGCTCTCGGTACTCCATGCCTAAGACCTGTGGGCCTCGAGACATAATCTCCTTAGTTATCCCTAAACTGGGGGATAATAGGGACAAACGAAAAGAGAAGCCAGGAAGTCATGGCAAGTTTGACAGTCTATGGGTAGGGCCATACATTATCCAGGATGTAGCTGGAAAGAACTCATTTGTCCTAAGCATATTTGATGGAGAGAGGTTGCCACTTCCAGTAAATGGTCAACTCCTCAAGCTATTTTTCAACGAAGTCATTTGATGTCCATGGGGGCATCTTTTGTATCATATTCTCTAAACCCTTCTCCTTTGTACTTTACTTTTTTCATTTTCTGTACATAGTTTATTTTCTGCTTTTATATATACATGTATATTAATTTTGTAGCGTATGTTTAGTACTGAATTTTATATGGACGTGTTACTGATGAGGTGTCGATGATGCAGGTCATGTGATTCTGGATTCTCGTATGCTCTCCTTCAAATAAAAAGATCAAGCACACGTCCTCATATGGAGCCAATGTTATCCACCAAGTTGCACTAGGATGGACTTCCAACGAGCTGCCAAAGATTGAACGTTTTCTATTCAAAATTTAGAGTTCAGAAGTTCAGCCGGTCAATAAGACCAACCTTTTTCACATTTTCCATACCCTTCAGAGAATTGTAATAAGAGACGTTGCATGATGAACTTTGTAAAAGGTCTTAGCCACCTTAGACTTAGGCATGAGTTGTTAATCTGGAGTGTTTTTTTACTGGTTAATTATATTTTGTTGTCTAAAAACAATTTATGATTTCCGAGTTTTTTCATTCAATTTCTCCAAAGCTGGAGTATATACTCATGGTTAGGCCTTAGCATGGATCTAAGCCTATGGTCTAATGTATATTACCATGCTAAACATTCTCCTAAAGTTTTATGTAAATGTGCTAAGTCCCCCCTAGGATTTTTTATTTTTTTTAGTTAATTAAAATTTTTCCGTAAAATTTTTTTTGATTGAAAAATAAAGTTGTATTAAAAAAGTACCCACTTTGGTGAGTGAAATTAATGATTTTAATGAGTAAAAAGTTAAATTTCCTCACAAAACCCAAAAAAACATAAAAAATCAGGAAAAATCAGCAAATGCTATTTCCTGGGAAACATGTCGGAAACATTTTTTGACATGTTGGAGGTCAAATAAAGCCTAAAAGGCTATGTGTCAACTAAAGGAGACTTTCTGTTGGTTGGAGAGTGAGTGAGATGGCATCTTTCATGATTTAGAGCATGTGGGCAAAGAAGAGGTGTGCCCCTCTTGAGAGGTGGCACATTCTTAGAGAGAGCAGCCTACTTCTTGAGAGGTGGCACCCCTCTATCCTCTTCCTCCTTCCCACTCGTCATACTTTGAGGTAGTAGGAGAGATGGCATGCCTTAGCTTTACACTCGGCCCACTTCACCTCACACATGGTGCGCCCTCCCTCTCCAAGTGGTGCGCCCTCCTCCTCTTGGCATCTTCACTCTTGGCTATTTAAACAAGGCTTTCTCCCATTGCAAGCTAGTTGGAGCTTGGGTTGTATTGCTTGTTGATGTAAATTGTACTGTCTTTCTCATTTGGAATAAAAGGCTTTGGAGGATATTACATGGTGTAAAGAAAATATGTGTGGATCATCTATGTTCATTTTGTATATGAGGTATATGCTTTCTTATTAATTTTTTGCAATTTGTTTGTTAAATCTTGGCCTTGAAAGGGGAGCTATCTCCCAATAGGATAGAAATAGAAAGCTTGCTTGCTTCTTATTTCTATTGATTCATGTATGCTAGATAGTTTGAATTGCATGCTTATTTAGCTTAATTTTCATGCTTTCATGCTTCTAATTTATATGACACCAACGCTTTTAACCCCTTTGCAAGAAGTCTAAAGTTGTGCAGGATATCTCACTTGAAGGAGAGGTTGAGCTAGCTTGCATCTTCCTCATTCTTCAAGATTGTGGTGAATAACATAGTCCCTCCGTTTTCCATCAAAGCAGGAGACTCCATTGCCCAAGGCTTTTCAAGGAATCAAACAATTCTACTCTTTCTTTCTCTTAAAATTCTCTATCTTCTTGGTTACTTAAATCTATAATCTAAGATCTCCATATTTTAATTCAAATACATAAGTAGATCAGATTTGTAGAAGCTTTGTTTAGATCTTAGCTTAGTTTCAATTTATTTATCTTTCAAGCAAGATCTAGCAAATAGGAAAATCTCTTTTGCAAGTTAAATTATAGTCAAATTTAAAGGCTTTAAAGAGATTTCTGATTTCTCGCTTTAGCTTTCATATCTAGCAAGAAAAAGTGCTAGTTTTCTGGTTTATATCAGCCATAAAAGACCCTAAGGAGACAAGCTTTCTAGCTTGCTTTCCTTAGTTCTTTTCGCTCATTTATCATAGTTTATACTTAGAAATTTTTGGGTTTATCTACTAATAACCAAAGACACTTTTAAAGTGTTTTTTGGCCATCTTTGCTTTCTTATTGTTTGCTGTTTTCTGCAGGTTGTTGAATAAACAAGGGGAGATTTTGGCCAATTTGGAAGATTTGAGACTTCCAAGAGCACCTAATTTCTTCATAGTTGTAAATTTTCATTGTAATAAACTCGATCCATCTTTATAAGGGTCCATCTCTCTATTTTAAAGAGATCAAAAGTCTCTTCAAGAGACAATTGTAACCAATTTAATAAAATAAGTGAGCCAAGGGAGGCCTCACTTTGTGTTCCCCCCTAGGGGGTTGGTGTTGTGGTCTTGGAGCAGATTTCTCAATTTTTATTCTTTCTTTGCTTTTAAGTTTGCAACAACAAACACATAGATTAGATTTCAAGTTGGAAAGTAATACTTTAATTGCTAGATTAGTTTTCCCTTTTTGCAAAATAGAATACTAATTGCTAGATTAGATTTTATTTCATGCAATTTCAAAGTTGGCAATAAACCGTATCCTCAGCTCCTCGAAAGAGGTTGGTCAATGAAGACTAGTAATTAAAAAACATTTACTTTCATGAATTTTATTTCTTGTTTAAAATAAACAAATCCCCTCAGCTCCCAGTGTTGTTCCTGACCCTTCCAATTGCGAGCTTGTCTCGATCTTCTGGGAGTAAGTTTTATAGATGTTGGGCTGGTTAGTGGTGATAGATTAATAGAGAAATCTCAAAAGGGACTTATTGTTTAGCTTTAACCGCCTAAGGGGAGTGTGCGATGTTTCACTGAATACCTCGGGCTTGTTCCCCTCAGTGTTGGACATCCGACGCCTCTAGTGGGCTTGTTGGTGGAACCATTGGGTTTTGGCAAGTTCTCAACAAATCTTTGAGCTAAAGGGATAACCTCTTGAGAGGCCAAATTTAGTTTAGTTCAAACACTTTACTTTCCTGCAAAATAAAATTTACCTCATTAACCTACTATCAGTAAATCTAATAAAATACTCGATCTACATTGCCCTCGATACTTTTAAGGCACTGGTCTCAGTTCTACACTTACAAAGCTATTTGCTTCAAGCACTTTACTTTCAGTCATTTACTTTGAAGCAATCATTTATTTTACTTGCATCTATTATCTCATGTATCCTTTTATGTATCTTGTGGTGGTTAAATGATCTATGTATGCTTTAGAATAGATTTGCTTTATATATTGGTTAATGCAATAAACTCCTAGAATACTAGTTGCTTAGATTTCAGTTTAAGCCTTAGATTATTTTATTAGAGACTACCCCCCTTGGCTTCACTAGGAGTTGGCCTAGACAGAGGAGTTGAGGATTAGGTGACAACACCTTAACTCTCACTTGTCCCCAAGGACACACCGAGTGGATTGAAGATTTCTTCCACATCTCCCAGGTGTGTATAAGGCGGCAACAGTTTCAAGGTGGTTGCCTCTAGACATTGTGATGAATCCGATCATATGTTTAAGTTGGGGAAGACTTTTTTCTCAAAGAGAAAAGGTTTTGTTGCTATGGTAACTAATGCCAATGACACCAACATGCTATGGCATTAGCATCTTGGTCACATCTATTATAGATCTTTGCAATATATGAGTTGACTACATATGGCTAATGATCTTCTACAGATTGAAGTACCCGACGTTGTCTTTGAGGGGTGTGTAATTGGGAATCCTTCCCTAAGGACAAAGCAAGGTGAGCTTCTCAACCTCATCCACTGATTTATAGTGATATCTGTGGGCCTATGACTACATCTTCTATTGGGGGAGCTAAGTACTTCCTCCCCTTCATTGATGATTTTTACTACTTTCTTTGGTATACGTGATTAAATCTAAGGATGAGGTATTTGGATAGTTATGGGAATTCAAATCTCTTGTGGAAAATCAAAGCAACAGGAAGATCAAGTGTCTTATGAGTAATGTAGAAGGTGATTATATTAGTCTCTATTGCACGAAACTCCTAAACTGTGCACGTACCTGTTACACATAAGTTTGTGAGGTAAGCATAAGGTTGCTTGGATGATGAATTTTTGTGCCCTGTTTGTTCCATGAAGTGTGACATATTTCCTTTTTGGAAGGAAAGATTGGAAAATGCACCTGACACAGAATCCAGAAACATCTCAAGTCTGCAATCAATGTCATGGATGGCACACCGAGAAAAGGGTTAAAGACTTTGCATTGCAAGGTTTTGAATGCACTATGAACCACAACCAGTGACAAATGAACAGGAGATCTCAGAGAAAAGGATGATTTGTTCTGGGCATTTTAGGCCAGGAATGTTTTGAGGGATGAGTGAAAAAAGGAGGGAGGAAAGTTAGTATGTGGATTTGGTTATCATGACTGTTTAAACTTTGTCAGTTGTCAGGATACATAGGATCTATTTCAAGAAGGATTCTGGACATCGGGATGTTATGAACCTGTAGGCTATCTCACCTTGAAGCAACAAATCATATGTAAAGACTGGTGCACATGAGAACTTTTGCCTGAACAACAGCTTCAATGCAGACAAGAAACTATAGTCTTACAGGTGTTAACAGCAGGAAAAGGAGGGGGTTTCTATGGCTGTTGTGAGGACAATGTTGTGTTAATTGGCGGCCTATAGCACTCTATGGGCAGATGTTAATTCTGGGAGGAGTAAAATCTGTTGCATGGAGTTAATAAGCTCGAGGAACAACATTAGAATCATCCCCGACCTGAAGCAACTGTCCAACAGATCTCTATGTGCTTCGACCTGTTGTGGAATACAGGATTCTCTGTCATCTTTATGTAGCTTTGGTTGTCACATAGAATCAAGGTTGCCCTCATCTCTAAGTCAAATAGGCCGGTCAACAACTTTCGAAGCCATATAGCTTCGTAGCTGGCAGAACATGCAACAATGTATTCCGCTTCCGCTGTGCTGAGAGCAATACTAGATTGCTTCCTACTCTGCCACGAGATCATAGCTGATCCCAAACTGAAACATCATCCTGAAGTGCTTTTCCTATCAGAAACACTTCCTGCCCAATCTGCATCAGTATATCCACTCAATGTGAAATCATGATCTCCATCATAGCTGAGACCACAATCTATTGTACCTTTAAGGTACCTCATCACATGTTTTGCAGCCATTAGGTGAACATGTCAAGGTTCTACCAGAAACTGACTCAAGGTGTTCACGGCAAAACAAATGTCTGGTCTGGTGTTCGTCAGGTACATCAACGATCCAATAATCTATCTGTACAGTGTGGCATCAATCAACTCTGACGAA
>ML785384.1:676178-688769 GCA_009831015.1 Picea engelmannii
GCTTCAGGATTCGCTACTCTTGTTTCTTCTTGGATGCATTCTTCCCATAGACTATCAAACTTCAGTTTCTCCGTTCTGGCACATATCGTTTGGATGAATGCATCCCAAGGTCTTGCGAGACCATTTAGGGCCGTCATTATGAGTTCGTCTTCGTCTATGGTGTCTCCAATAACTTCTAATTGTTCTTTGAATTCTGAGATTTTGAAGAAGTATTCCTGAATCGTTTCTCCTTTCTGCATCCTTGTATTCTTCAGTTGAGTTCTTAGATTCATCTTCCGGTTTATGTTCTTTCCTTCATATAGTCTGGTTAAGGCATCAAACATTTCTTTCGGAGTCTTCTTAGATGACACATAAGGAATCAGGTGGTCTTTGATTGAATCTGCAATGATTCTTTTGGCCCTGATTGTGTCCTTTTGATGCTTTGCCTTTTCTGCAGCATCGGTGGGTTCCGATACTTCTTCTTTGACGAATCTTGCTAGGTCATTCTCTTCAAGAATGAGGCTAATCCTATACTTCCAGGCATGGAAGTTTTCCACTCCTTCTAGCTTGTCAACAAGCTTAACGCTTGCAGACATCTTTACCTGGAGCTAGGAAAATGATCGAAAAATGAAAGTGCTCAAAATCAAAATTGAACTTACCAGGAGGTGCGCTTGGCTGAGGCGAGTAGCCTGGTGTGTTTGGATCTGAGAAAATCCAACTTTTGCTCCTCCAAATTTGATCTACAGATTTCTGAACTAGTGCTTCTAGTTTTCTGGTACCTCTGGTACTTCTGGTATTTCTGGTACACTGGTTTTCTGGTACTTTTGGTACTTTGTGAAACTAGGGTTTCACTTTTCGGGAGATCCAGCCACTGAAAAGGTGCGCTGAGGGTGCCAAAGTGATCCTTAGGGGAGGGCACACTTTTCTAGATGATTTTGGGGCTGAAAAGCTTCACCATCAAAAAGCCCTAATTTTCATGTACGACAACAGTGACATTTTTCACTCTTGTGAAAGATGCTTCCTTCAGCTTAGCTCTGATACCATGCTAATGTTTAAGCTATTATTATAGTTCTTTGCATTTCATTAGATAACAATAGCATAATACAAGATCATTGAGAAATACATAATCACAAGAGACACAACATTTATCCTGGGAAACCCTCCAGGGGAAGAAAACCCAGCAAAACTTCCTTATTATAGATAGCCAATACAATGCCAAGAGATCTCTTAAACTAATGCAAAAGATCCTCTCCCAGATATGCACCACTCTCTCTCCTTCTTCTATTAACTGCAATTCCGAAACTTGTCTCACAAATGAGCAAGTGAGTTGTGTGTCTAAGTGAGGTGCTAGCCTCCTTATTTATACAAGACTGGCACGTGTGAAGTGTCTCTTCACTGGCAGGGCCGACTTCTCCAACTGGGTGGTTATAACCACCTTTATTATCTTTTGGGGCCTCTTTGATATATTCTAGGGCCGACTTCTTCTTTGCCTTTTACAATTACAATATGACCAATCCGCAAAAGGGGATTTGGTCCTTTTAAAGTAGCCGACATGATCAATCCACAATGGGGATTGATCCAATGAATAATATATCAAATAATAATATGAATACACTTTGCAGTTACATTATTTTAACACATACCTCAACCATATGCAATATGATAGACAAGCCAAAACATCTCAAATCTGATTTTATTCATGAATAGAAGAACATGCTACAATGAAGATGCCGATCTGGAAAACTCAACAGATGGATCCAATAATATAATAGGAGCTGCTACAAAATGCTCCAATAGAAGTCCACAAGCCTCCCAAAGGCTGAACAGTCAATGAAGATCAAGACAAGAGTAGATCTGGCCGTATGAAGTGCCAAAGCCCTAACTGAATGATGCCACGCCCTGCTGGACTGTTGAAGCTCCTCAACAATTCGACCCAACTGTCAAAGATGTCCAATCACCCCGGTAAACATGCCAAACAGTAGATCGAGCGAAGGCAAGAACAACCCAGGTGCCCGAATCTCCAAGATCCCTCTCAAACCCTATGGATCTGAACCTCCTCCAAGGAATGGTGCGCCCCCCTGGATTCCTGAAACCCTAGATAAATCGGCCTCTCTCCTAGAGACCTCCAACAACACCAATCCACTAGAATGACAGATCGCGGCACGGCAATGAAAACCCAAGTGCTCAACTAGGAAAAATACCAGCTAGATCCTTAGATCTAGCTACCCTCTAAATAATGGTGTGCCCTCCTCTTGGGAAATCGTCCCACTCTCAATACAAATAAATTCTCCACTGAAATGCCTTCGAAAACAACCAAGAATGATGCTAAGACACCTGCAAGGAAAACCCAATACTTGGAATTCCCACAATCTCCTCTCCTCAGCTAGATCGAACCTTCTCTCAATGGATGGTGTGCCCCCCCTTGTTGGAAACCCCCAATGGTGTGCCCTCCTCCTCTTCCTATGCCTGTGGCTGGTGTAGAACCCTCCTGCATTGAATATATCGGAACTAGAATGGTGTGGGAGAGTATTGCATCTCCGAGACCAAGCTTGGGACAAGCTAGGTGGAATCTTTCACCACCGAATCGTCCTCTAGGGTTTGTTAAGTCAAAACCCTCAAAACCCCCAAGAGATGGGCCCTCTAGCTAGAAGCCAGATATCCAAATGATAGACATACATGAATGAATCAATAGAGCCCCTTGCCTTTCCTTCATACTTCTTGCTCACCTTCTCCCTCCAAAGTGACTTTCATTTTATTAATATTTAATTAATTAATTAACCTTTTTACCTCTGAAAAGCGCCTTATCTCTCCTTGTGGCTTCCCTGGCCACTGAAAGTCACTTCTAGCCATCCATCCTGTAGTGTTGCTCCTCTCGATTTCAATGAGCTATTACACTGAGAGGTTCCTCCAAGCAATGTGCCCAAAATGACCTCTTTAGTGAATTTAATTGACTTATAGCTCAAAATACTCAAAATCATGGAAATTGTTGGAATGCAACGATACCAAAGCCAACCTGTGCGGAATAGATCATAATGATGAAATGGGGTGGACGATGCAAGCCAGATCCCAAAATGCCTCTCATTAACCCCTGTACTCGCTATAACACCCATCTGGCTACTCTGGACATCGTAAACCTTTGCAATGTAATGATGTACCAAAGTGGGGACATTACATGCACCTGAGTTTCTTGCTAGCCCATTTGAGCACTGTTAACAGATATTTTCTCCACCATGCATCATTAGCTCAGTTAATTGATGACCTTGCCAAGCTACATCATCTCCCCCCTAAATTTCTCTGAAGTTTAGTTTTGGTCATTGATAATGTTGATGGATTTAAGAAAGAGTGATTTGGAGTTTGGGGGGGGGGTGATAGGGTCCTTGTTTAGCTCAAGGTGGGGGTGTTGGAATTATTGGTGTAATCTGTATGTGATCACGACCTGTTCACATGTATCCTTATGTACTTGTGATTATGGCTAAGGCCATATTTTATTTCATTTATTGTATACTAGGTTTATGGTTTAGGCCGGCCTCTTCAAACTTGATATCCAATCTCAATAACCCTCTTGGGAAGTGTGCCCTTGTTATGTGGGCCCATGAAGGTGGTGTGCCCCCCTTGAAAGAAGAAAGAGTGGAGCGAAAGGGGGAGTGATTTGAGGGAGAGTGGGAGTTAAGTGAGAGAAAGGGGGAGTTAGGTGGTTGAGAGAAGGAAATAGAGAGAGAAAAAAGGTAGGCACCCCAGTTAGGTGAGAGAAAAAAGGTATGCACCCCACATGACTCATCCATCCACCTCGTGGGCTCCACCATGCACCATCCTAGCGCCCAACTTATCCATGCACCCCATATCCTGTCACATGTCACTCTTGGAGATTTCCACGTGTCACCCTGCGTGGCAACCACTCTTGTTGAATATAGCCCTGCTAAAAATAGCAGTCTCCCTAAAAAATAGGAAACACCCCAAATCTGTTCAGGATCACTTCCAAATATAGTATGTCTAAAAATAGACACTTCCAAAAATAGATTCTTGTCACATGTCAATGAGAATATACTCATCGGATTTGATTTTTAGTGAGGAATCCAAATATGTGATCAAAATCATCATTTGAGTCCCAGAACTTCACCTGCTAAAAATAGTAAACTGCTCGCATGTCATCCGGAAAAGGCTCATTGGAATCATGAGTTCGCAAGGACTCTTAATATTGTGATCAATATTGCCATGCAGACCTCTGATCTCCATCTTCTAAAAAGTATGACATGCCAAAAATAGACATTTCTCTCTCTATGAAGACCTATGTAAACTTCTGTCTCTGAAAAAAGGAAAACCACTTAACCAATCTCTGTACTTGATCTCAACGGAAACCAACCTTGGCTTGACCAAGTGCTATCTTTGAAAGAACCATCTTAATGCTAGCAAGTGAAACACACTGGCCCCTAACCCTCAGGATTTCCGAGTGAGAAAATCCAGGGGTTAATAATGGCGACTCAAGGGGATGGGATTCCTCTGTGGGATGCCGAGAACTTGAGAATCCTTGAATCTGTAACTATAAAAGGTCCTCTCTAATGAAGAATGCTTGTATACAAAGGTAAATGACGACAAATATAATCTGTGATGCCAAAATGTCTATCCAATGGGCAATGGGGTCAAGTATATACATAGTCCCCCCACTGATTGGCTGAAAATGGGGGCCCCATCCATGTCTTCTACCTGCAACCACCACCTCTGTACACCTTTCCCAACAAAAAATGTGTCAAAGTTGACGCATGGGAAGAGGTCGCCTAGTCAGATGTCAATAATGCAAATACCCGCTAGGCACGAAGGGACCCATCAATAATGCAAATGGGCCCTAAGGTACGAGCACAACTTGTCAATGTGAAAAATGTCTTGATGTCGAACATTGATAAGGATCACTCGATCAAGGCCTAATGATGGTCAACCTTGTTGATTGCGAGATGGCCGCTAATAAGGCTAATGACCATCAAGGTACTCTACTTCTAGATCATCCTCCAAATAATGTGCCGTAGTCGATAAGAGATGGTCTACCAAGAGAAAAGGCAGTGATGAAATCCTTTCCCTTGGCGCAAAGTAATCAAGTGAATACCAAGATGAAAGAACGACACCATGTCCCCAGTGTTGGATGGGGGAGATTACTGACTCGGAACAAGTAGACATTAGTGAGACTGATGAAGAGACAGACAATAAAGTGACTGAAGACTCTCCTATGTCTCTTCTGTTTTACCCATCCTATAGGACTCAAATGCTTCAGAAAACACTTAAACTGACCCTCATCCAGACTCACTCTAAAGGTAACTCTGCTGGGAAAACTAAAATAGGTTTCAACAAAACATCACTTTTTGACTCATGGCTAAAAAAGCAGACAACAAGCCACTTGGGAAAGAAAACAACCTCATGTGAGGCACTTATTTTGCGAGAAAAAAACCTAAAAACTGGCAGGAAAGGAAGGAAGAATAGCAAGCAATAAACTAGAACCGAAAGCATGCGACTGTAAGTGAAAATATGTATAGAAAGGGGACTGAAAACTGTCGTTATAAAGCACAAACAACAAGCTATAAATCTTGAAAAGACGGAAAAATGACTGAAAGCAACAAAGTAAACTAAAGCCCAACCCCTCCCAAAAAGGCAAAATTTTTCTTTCTTTTTATTCTTTATTTTGAGGACTAATTCCGCACTGGAAATAGTATTTTAGCTGCTGCCCATTGATTGGCAACCCCTCATGTTCACCAACCAAGTTGGATAGCTGAAAAGTGTTGGGCCCTACCGCCATATCAATACGACATGGGCCCAACCATATACTGTCAAACTTACATGCTATCACTACTAGGAAATGCTTTCTTTATATTTTTACCTAGCATGCATCCTTTACAAATTTCATATTTACGAAGAGAAATAGAGGGCATTCCACATACCATGTTCTGCAGATCTGGAAGTGCTTTGTAATGAAGATGTCCAAGTCTTCTGTGCCACAACTTGCTGGAGCTAGTCACATCATGAACCAATGCCTGAACTGACTGTCCTGTCACGACGTACAGTCATCCTCTGCAAATCCCAATGGGTTTTGCTGTACTCAAGTGGCTACCTTTAGCCCACAATAGTGCCTTCTTGTCCTTAAAGATCACCCAATACCCCTTGTCCTCAAGGGTTGCAACTGGTAGAAGATTCTTCTTGAGCCTTGGAAAATATAATACTTCATCAACATGAAGCATAGCTCCAGATTCCAATCTAAAAGAGATAGAGCCTACTCCCTCTATCTTGTAACATTTGTCATCCCGATGCTCAACCTGCTCTGCAAAAGATTTTGTCTTGAAACCTGAGAGGATCTCCTTGTACCCTTTCATGTGCTTTGATGCACCACTGTCTACTAACCAAGTTTTCGGCCTCGTGAAAACCGAACTGGATAAAGCAGAAACCAGGTAATATTCTTTTCTATTTTGTCTCTCATTAGGAGGACTTTTTTGTTTTCTTTTGGATTCATCATCCTCAGTAGTTGAGGCATGATGTTTTCCTTTCCTTGGATTTTTCTTCCTATACCAGCAGTCTCTAGCAAAATGACCCAACTTATTGCAACTAAAGCATTTAATTTTAGATGTATCAATACTTTTGCCTTTGAATGTACCTTTGGTGTTTGACTTCCTCTGAGAGCCTTTCTGGAAAGTGACTTTCTTCTTTCCCTTGAATCTTGATGCTAATGTTGAATGCTCTTCTTTGGATGGCTTTCTCCTGGTAGTAGTGCGACTCTCCTCTTGGAGGCAATCATGCCATAACCTCTCAAACGTGGGATGAATCTCTCTCCCGCTCACACTGGATAAGAAGGTCTCCCATGAAGAAGGAAGACCATCAAATATGGCCTGCACTAAGTCATCATCGTCCACTGTGACCTCTGTGTGACCAAAAGATGATCTCTGATCTGGTCTATCTTAGAACAGAAAGATGCTACTGATTCACCTTTCTCCATCTTCAAATACTTAAGCTTGTGCTTAAGTGTCCTCTTCTGACTTAGAGCTTGTTTCTCATACAGATTCACCAAGGTATGCATGCAGTCCTTGGCAATCATTAACGAAGTCATCGCTGACATTATACTGTCTTTGACTGAGTCAAAGATGATTCGTTTGGCCTTTGCGTGGCTCTTTCTGAAGGCCGCTCTTCTTGTATTAGTGGTGGGTTCCTCCACCACTGTGGTCACATACCGCTCAAGATCATTCTCCTGCAATATATTTGTTATACAGAGCTTCAACACATTGAAGTTGGCAGTTCCTTCGAGCCTATCCTCGACCCTGATTGAAATGGAGGATGCCATGGACCTAACACTGGAAACTTAATCAAGCTTGCTTGGATCTGTGTGTACCTGCTGCTGCACTTCAACAAGCTTAACACACTCTAAGCTTTGATACCATGTTAAATTATGAGCTTGATTTTTTATGCGGATTATTTTTTTAAATTCTTCAACACTTTGATTCCAGCTTAATACATTTCAACAATATAGAATCATAACTGAATAGCAATAACCATGTAGATACATAAGTATGCACATCAACAACACATATACCCTGGGGAAACCCTGTACAGGGAGAAAAACCCCAACAAACGATCTTCCTTTATTGCATTAATAATGTATGATCACTTACAAATATCCACCATGAAAAATCTGCTCTTAAATGAGCTTACCAAGACGACTTAGACTAGACTGTAAGACCTTGTAGAAGTAGAGAGACTTGGCTGATATAATCTCTTGTTATTGACCAACACTGTGGAAGATACCATGCACTGCCTGGGTGCTGCTTTGCTGTCCTTTACATGACTGATATACAGCCTCACCTAATAGGGATATACACAACCTTTCTTGACTGATATGCTTCCCTTTTTCTTGATTGATATGCTGCCCTTTTCCTTGACTGATATGATGCCTTTCTTTTATTGTTATGCTGTCCTTTCCTTGACTGTTATGTTGTCCTTTCGTTGACTGATATGTTGTCTTTTCCTTGACTGTTATGCTGTCCTTTCTCGACTAATATGCTATCCTTTCTTAACAGGAATATAAGCTGCCTTTCTGTGACTGTTATGCTGCCTCACTTAACAACCTTACTCTGCATAACAAGACTTGCTGCTCACCCACACGCTCCAAAACCTTGTATCTAGAATGAGGGTCGACCTCTTCATATAAAGGAATGGAGAGGTGAAGGAGGAAGGCTCGAATTAGGAGCTTGAATGCATGCTTTCCTAACTTGACTTTACACTTTAGAAAATAGACCTTGGACATGAGTTCGAAAATAGAACTTGACTTGAGACTTCAAAGTTCAGTTACAACTCACCCTTGACTTGACAATGCATGCGAACTAACTCAACATGCACATGTCATGCATGCAACATGCTACTAGACATGCATGGAACATGCAACACGCGACATGCAACATGCGACGTGCGACAAACTTGGCAACTTTGACTTTGACCTAGACATGCAACTTTGACTTTTACAACTCGACTCTTTACATGACAATTCAAATTTCTCTTCATGGTGGATAATGTATACGTGCCAACGCACTAGATCAATACATTTATATCATTTGTAATATTAGGAAGATTGTTTGTTTCTAGCTCATAGGAATTTTACGTTCAATCTAACTTTTGCTAGAGGCCTTGACTTTTGCTCATGGCTCACAAGGCTTGACTAGGATCGCGGAGGTTGTACGTTCCCCTGACTTTTGCACTAGTCTGTCTATGCTCACAGAGGTTGTACGTCCCCCCTGACTTTTGCACTAGACTATCTATGCTTATAGAGGTTGTACGTTCCCCTTGACTTTTGCATTAGACTTGCATAGCATCTCGTTTGTCCTGACTTTTGGTTTGATTTACAGAGGTTGTACGTTCCCCCTGGCTTTTGTCAATACCTCACAAGACTGGTCGATTCTCCAAATCTCCCTAGCTAGCCTCAGGGTGGCCCATATGGCCTCTCATTGGAGAATGACTGTCAATGCTGCCAAATTTAACAAGTATTCCATTTTGAACAAAGTTACCGACTTAACGAGAACTGTGACCTCAAAATTAGAACTCTAGCCCTTAAGACCCATATTTTTGCATAAAAAACATGAAAATCAACCCCCAAATCAAAAAGTGGTGCTACTGGTAGCACCATTTTTTCTAACCGAGTTAAAATTACAACATTTTTCCAGCACGACCTTCAAAAATCATATAGTTTCTCAGAAAAACTTTAAAATCAACACCTAAATAAAAAGGTGATGTTACCTAAAACAACATGTTTTTTCTGAACATTAGAATTATATCTCATTTGCAATCTTATTCTTAACAATTGGTACCATTAAAACCAAAACCTCAAAATCAACCATCAAATTGAAAAACACTATTACCAGTAGCACCCATGCTAAAATTGGGGTATTAAAATGACAATTTTTTGAAAGTGGTATAAGAAATCATCACCATTGTAAATAAAATCATAAAATCAACCCTTAAATGTTTACTCTTGAAATCTTAGTTTACCACTCCAAACATAAGATAATACATAATGCCATGAAAATATCACCCTATAAAAATTCAACATCACTTCCAAATATTTTTTTACTTTTAATAAAAAAAGTCAATACAAATTACATTGAATGAAACATAAATTATTTCTTAAAAGTATTGTTACATTGTTCATATTCAAAACATATGAGCCAAGAAATTTTATTACATTCCACGCAGGACCAAGTCTTGGCCTACGGGGGCCCTAGAGGCGATGTTCGACATTGCCTCCAACACCCCCGTAGGCCAAGTCCTCCTTTTCATTATAAGGAAATTTACTTTGTTTCTTTTAATATGAATTGTCAATTTCATGAAACCATATTAACCATGAGGTATGTATTTTGTAATATATATCCTTCGACACGAAATTGGTAATTAATAATCCTTTGGATGATACTTATCCTTGGTAATTAATAATGTATAGAAGAAGTAAATGTAATAAAGACTATGCTTAACTTATACCACCTTTCCATTATTCCTTTGAGGTTTATGATATTTTGAGGGATGTGCATATAAGTGGTATTCAAAGTTACTAGAGGAAGATTGAACCAAGAATGTAGTTTGGGCTTCAATACTAGTGAATGGTGGTTGTGGGACAGAGGTGTGTGATTTTCAAGAAATTATTAGTTGGTGAGCTAAAATGTTTGATTACAATTAAAATGTGGTGAAATTAGATAGAGAGGGAAACTTTCAAATTTCACTTACTCATTCGATGTTCAATAGAATGTTATGACTTCCAGAGCAAAACAAAGTTTTTAGGATGACGAAGGATAGTTCTTTTTTGGATGCACATAGTGGTGGTTTTATCATTTTGAATTAATGGATTTTATAGCTTAAGAAAAAATCCCCAAAATGTACCAGGTCAATATCCTTAATTTGTTCGACTCCTACAAGGAGACGACATGGCTTTTTTCTTGTCAATTTGGACATGAATCCACAAATTACACACACATCTATGTGGGCTACATTATTTACTATGCCCTTCATAATAAAGAGATATTTGATGGGGGAGAATTGGTTTCCATGAAATTTCACACCAATTGTTGGAATTCGAGAAAACTGAGACATTCTACATGGCTTAGTACTTGATTTTTTCCTTATTATTTAAGGAAAAACTTTGAAAAATTGACAATCCAAGTCAATATTAACAAGGAGATTGACCTTATGCATTTTTGGTATATGGTCCTTTGGATGCATAAGGCCTCATTCCATTTCTATAAAATCTAGGATGGTTTAAAAGAGGAGAGTTAGGCAAATGACCGTAGGAAGAGAACCGAGTCTTTAACACTTGAAGCATATAATTTTCTTTTTGTAAGGACAATTTTCTCAATGAAGAAAAATAATGTTAGGTCATATGATTTTGAGGGATATCCTTTCTATTTTCCCAAGTTTGTACGTGATTAACTCTTGCTAGTTAAGATTTGTAGACAGTATGAGAAATGGTTTGATTTCGTTTGCCATAAGAAGAAGAAATAATTGTTCTTTATGCTTTTAGATTTTATGGAATTCTTGTGAAGTATATACGATAAACAATGGAAAAGTCCTAAGGGTTATATTATTTTAACATAAAGGAGGTTAATGTTGTTCTTGGATGTGACTTAAAGTAGTTGTTCAAATACATTTGATATATTTTGGTTATACTAAATGCAACTTCCCAAAATTTGAAATTCTTAGGAGGGAGGAGGTGACAATGAAGATGTTATTATTGATAAGGATGTAACTTGTTGATATGATATGGGTATAAGGGTCAAGAACAATTTGTAGGGTGAAGAGTCTAGGTTGTCTGCCGGCCGGAGGTGCCGCGGGGGCGATGCCCCAGCCCCCCGCGGCCATGTCCTGGTCACGAGATTGCTAGGAAAAGAATTGTAACCATTTGGCATTTTTCATGAAAAATGAACATGACAAAGGGTCTCTTTCTATTTTTTTGAAAAAGTGCATGGTGTATGTGGAATGGATATTTGTTCATGATTATATTTTGGCCACAACGATTTCCGTATACCATTTTTTTCAAGTCGTCATGTGATTTTTTTATCATCCTTGGATTTTCCTTATATATATATATATATATATAAGAGTTCCAAAAATTCTTTCACTAACATCCTTTTCCACAAGCTTTACATCTAAAATGTGACATATGGGGTGTTCCCGCAACCAAACACATCGTAATATTGTAAGCCTAATAATGTGGAGGCAATTATAAAAAACACATTAAACCAAGACATATAAACACAATGAAATTCTTCAAACATGAAGTGTTTAATAATAGTCATGGTTTATGGGTCTATATACCTTGCAACATGGTAGACTAAATAGAATTGAACATTTCTTCCATGCCACAACTTTATTTTCTCCACCTTCCTCCTTGCTTAATTTCCTTTTTTTGATTAACTCTTCCCCCAAATTGCTTCATTCCCTTTAGTTTCTTTAAAAATATTTGATACTTTTACTATTGTAGGTGCAAAGTAGTGCTCCTCCCCATTAAATGGTCCTTTTGTAAAGGAACTTATGATTTGATGGAAGATATTTCTCTCCTATATCCCATGTAGACACACTTTGTGCTATGGGGTTGCGGGTAATATAAATGTATATTATTCACACATATGGGGTCCTCTCAAGTCCCTATTACATGTGTCCCTCTAAGGAACATCCCTTTATAAATATATTTCTCATGGAAGCCCCTTTTCCTAACCCTCTCATGGGGTCACCATGGTCCTTTCTATTATTTATCTTTCTACGTGCACCATCACCTAGTTTTCTTAGCCATGCACTCTACCCCTAGGATTTTTCTAAGCGAACCATGGATGCATCACCATGTAATCTTCCAAGTCCATGCCTTGGTATGGATCACACACCATATCATAAATTGTAACCTTATATATTAAAGTGATCTCTCGTTTATTTATATTTTTCTAAGGTTTATCCCTCGGGTACCATTGGATGATCCATGCCTCATCCCTTCCTAATATTTGAGAACTTTGGTAGTCAATGTCTGTCGGACGGAGGTGCCGTGGGGGTGATGCCGCCCGCAACCAAGTCCTAGTCGTGGGGGCCAGGACTTGGCTGCCGGGGGCGGGGGGGGGGGGG
>ML785384.1:699786-731616 GCA_009831015.1 Picea engelmannii
ATTTTCTTCCAGAACAAGGGATATTCTGTACTTCCATGCTCTGAAGTTATCAGGCCCCTCAAGTTTGTCATCAAGCTTAGTGTTTGACATCATCTTGTCCTTGTTTTTGACTTCCTTCAAAAACTGAAATACTATAGTCTCCTTCACAAATCTAATAACTCTCTGTAGAAATGACTTCTTTCAGGGAAGCTCTGATACCATGTTGAAAAATTGATGCATGTAGGTAAATTTAAAAATTTATAGCATACGACCAACATACCAATACATCTTGCATATATCAGGATCACTGAAAGTGAGACAATAACAAAGAGAACACAAGTATACCTTGATGAGCCGTTTTCCCCTAGGGTTTGTTAGATGAAGCCTTGCCATAGCAACACGTCACCTCCTAACTCTCTTGTCTTTAGCCCTATGATTTCTTGCTTGAGCTAGCCGATTTCAACCTGCCAATAAGCTAAAGAAGGAGGAGAAAGCATTAGGGCCCAGGGTTTCTGTACCTTAGTGAGCCTTTCTCCCCTAGGGTTTCATTGTTGAGGCCTTGCTATAGCAACACCTCAACGTCCAACCCTCTTGTCTTCAACTTTATCATTATCATTTAGTCCTTCAACCTTTGCGTCCTCTTTTGACTCCATTAGCCCTAGTAGCGCACTGGTCTAAGACCTCCATTGTGTTGAGCACCTTGATCATACAAAACAACCAAATAGTTTGAACAACCTTTAACTCTTACTAACCCTAGCCTAGACTAATTTTACTAACCCTAGTGCTGCCGTCACCTTTTCATGATATAAACATCTGTATGCAGCTTTCGTTTTACCTTTAAAGCAATTAAATGATTGGTTAAGGCATCGTTTCTAAAGTATTGATATTGTTACATTGAGTGCCAAAGTTTCTTTTAGCATTTATTGAGAAGTGATATTGTAATCATTGCTACTGTACAAACATTGATTTACTTCGTCAATATTATTGCTCAATTGCTTATTATCAGAAAGTTGTTGATTTTATGAAGTACTAACCAGCAAACAAGCTTGCACATGTATAGTTCCTTTGTTGTTTTGTCTCGGGCAGGTACACTTCTTGGTTACTACTTCCGGTTATCTTTCATCTTTATTGGCTGTTTAGCTAGGACTTTCTGATCAGGTGGTGACTTGTGAGGGGGAATATTATCACTTAGCCTTTCTAAGCCTTTTGCCTTCTCAAAACCCCAGGTCACCGGGGATGTCTCCCTTGGGCCTTACCTCCCTAAACAGAAAGAGCCTTCCCACTGAGGTGACAGTGGTGGGATTGGTTCAGTTACGCCAGTTTGACATCCTTTCATCCGTCTTTTACCCTAACTACAAACTGTGTGGTAACAAGACCCTCATGAATCCAAGACCTTTTATTTTCTTATCATGAAAATCATGATGCTCCTTTTATAACATATAACTAGACCCCTATTATGGAATAATATTCGCCCCTTAAATATCCATTTTGGACACTAATATATAAATATATTATGCATGATCAGTTCATTATCTTAAAGCCATCATGAAATGAATTGGGCCTTAGAAAAATAAACTAGTCACCCCCTTCCCAAAAATCTAGACCACGTGTTTATATAACATATGACCCGGGGAAAGGTTATGACAATTATAGGCTAGGGAAAACATAATAATTATGAAGGCATTGAGAGAAATTATGGTAGCCAGTAGACATGGGCCTCAGACACAACCAAGGAAAGAGTTAACAAATAATTTTTCATGTGTAGGAGTAAGAGGCAGAGGACGCTTAGTTGCAATGATGGTGGCTATAGAATAGTGAAATAACTGATTGAGAGAGCTTCTAGTTGGATGTAAGAGATAGGAGTTGGGATTGCATTCATGGGTAAGACGATTCTGGTATAGCATTGCCTATTCAAGGCCACATAGACTTGGATATTGCAAGCTCAACCAAAACTTATGTAAGGGGGCCATAAGTACTAGGATAATGAGTCCATGTGTTAAGGTTTCCATGTGGCCCTATGATGATCATCTTGTTGAAGGATATAAACACAATTCTTCGAGTATTAGCGATAGGAGATACTCTAACTTCTTTAGAGACGAAGTCATATGAGGATGCATGGGGCAACTTGAGAGAAGTCGATCCCATGAATGGGAGTATTCCTAAGAACAATAAGGGCATAAATCTAGCGCATCATGGATACCTATAATGAAATGACATGAAGAAGGTCATAATGGGGTTCATGGTGGTTCAACTTTTTCATGATCCAATCTACCAGTTCATGTTGATTTTTATGCTAATTTGAGGGTGGTTGTAGGGGAAGAGGTATGAGTAAGGAAAGTATGTCCTCACCTAAATTTATGAGTAGCTAATGAGATTTCATAAGAGATAAGGGGGAATATTTGTAGATCCTTTAGGCATGGTTATGGGAGTACTTCCCACCATTGAGTACCAAAGGTCTTACAATGATAGGAAGGGATGAGGCATGGATCATCCAATGGTGCTCGAGGGACAAACCTTAGGAGAATATAAATAAATGAATATATATATATATATATGGTGTGGGATCCATACCAAGGCATGGACTTGGAAGATGACATGTTGATGCATCCATGGTTCGCTTAGAAAAAGCTATATATATATATATGATATGGTGTGGGATCCATACCAAGGCATGGACTTGGAAGATGACATGTTGATGCATCCATGGTTCGCTTAGAAAAAGCCTAGGTGTAGAGTGCGTGGCTAAGAAACCTAGGTGATGGTGCACCTGGTAGAAATAGAAAGATAAATAACATAAAGGACCATGGTGACCCCATAAGAGGGTCATGAGAATAAAGACAATGAATGGAATGATAGGCTGTCCGCTGGTCGGTGGTGCATTTACAAATAATCACATATGGTTAGGATGAAGGTTGATAAGCCATTTTTAAATAAAAAAATGAGTGGAAATGATAGGAGATTAACATTCTTCTCCAAATAGTAGAGTGACGTAACAAAATTTGGTTTAGCATATTAAATGAAAGGTCATAAGTTGAGGAATTAGTAAGTTGTGAATTTGAAGAAAGTATATGGTTTGAGAATTTTTCATGTAGATGTTGTTATACTTTGTATGCAAACATCATCATTTAATATTTAGATTTTTATTTAGTAGTTATAAAGGGAACAACATAAGATGTACTAAGTTATGCTATAGAATGGTGTTGAAATAATTTTTTCATTTATAAGTGTTCAATACATTTCCTTTTTCTCTTCATCATCAACACACAATGATTATTTATTTAATACAACTTGTAAAAATACATGGAGTTAGATGACAATGAACACTTCCTTGAAGGATATGTTTTGTAGATAGTGACAATGGCATCGAGCAATATGATGAAGAGTATGGTAGGAAAGAGGGATTTCTGTATTGGAATTTGGTTACTAGCTATCGATGGATGGATAGAGCCCTATAAACATTATATTATGTGAAATTGATAAATCTAGTATTACCTTCTTGAGGGTGATAAATAAAGGTATAGGTTCAGATAACAAGGTAGAGACCCAACTTAATTTAAACACCATCATATACAAGTTATGTTAGCTTATCTATATGTATCTATCGTTGTTTTATGATGAATCTTTTTTATTATTTTCCTTTTACTTTTATTTGTATTTGAATTAATATTCTAGGGAAAATTGTTGATGAATGCATCTATGTGAGACATTTTCCAGCTTACAAACCTGTGAGGTGTGGATCATTGCAGCTATGTGAAGTCTTTCTCTCAGCTTACAAACCTGAGAGAAAACCCCTAAGAAGGGTACGAGGTTCTTGCCTGAGACAGAGCTAGGAACGTAGAGATGACTTCCTCCATTCAGAGAGTGAGAAGAACTCCAGATGATTATCCAGTGGGAAAGGCGATCTGATGAGTTGGACGTGCCTGTGGCTGAGCACAAGGTGAACGTGTGAAATCCCAAAGTGCTGGGTGCATCGTCATGTGAACATAAATGAAGATGATGTGTTAGCCTCCTTTGAGCAGCAGAGTTGACGAGAAAACTCCAGATGATTCTCATGTGTGAGGCAGTGGGAAAGAAGATCTGTAGAGTGGACGTACCTGTGGATGAGCACAGGTGAACGTGTGTAGATCTGGTTCTCCTGTGTAATGCAGTGAGCCAGAGCTATGACATCGCTATGGATGTGCCCCTAGTGGGTGTATCAGATACTTTGCTATATGTTGTTCAAAAGTCAGACCTGCTTGTAACCCTAATTGTTATGTAAAGGGTACAGGTCGGCCCCACCTTAATGTGCTTAATAATAAATGTAAAAGATAATTAATATGGTTAATAATAATAATAATAATAATAATAATAATTAGGATGTGACTTAGAGAGGTCGGCCCTGTTGAGCCAATAGACACTTCTGTTGATAGGACAAGTCTAATATAAGTAAGGGATGATTCCCCATTGTGGAATCATATCTTTCTTGTGAGTTTGGAAATTTCAGCAGATACATCTACTTGGGAAAAGGTGCGCACCTCTCTTGGGTGCTAGTCTTCTAGGGTTTGAAACACCCTCTTGTGTGCTAGGTCTTTCTTGGTGGTGAAGGTCTTTCTCTTGAAGAATATAACAAATGATTTGGCTGGGTTTTCTTCCCTTGTTGATAAGGGTTTCCCAGGATACTTCTTGTGTTCTTGTGCATGGTGTTTCTTCTTGTGATCTTGGTTGCTGCAACATTATTGTTTATGGTTAAGTGAAATGCTAAAAATGGAATGAACTTCATGCTTAACCTAGCTTATGAAAGATAAAAAAAAATTGCATTAAATATTGTCATTTTTTTACTTCAAACGTATAAAAATACAGAAAAAAATGTTATTTATTTATTTTCACTTTTTTTGTTCAATTATGTCCATAAAAATGCTTTATTTGACATGTTATTTTAAGTGGATAACTTCCAAAATGTATAGGTTTTTTATTATATATGGCATTTAAAATGCATATGTTTTTGCTAAATATTGAAAAGTAGTGTTATTTAGCTACAATTATTTCATATGTATTGAAGTAAAGGTTAAAAATGTATTAAAAATAATATTTTACACTATATTTAAAAAGTATGGCACCATAAATTAATTAAGGAGACATAATTATATGAAAAATCTTAATTTCAAAAAAGTAAATGGTGTACAACATTTTTAGCATTGAAAAAAACATGGAAAAATTATTAAAAACATCATTGGAAAAAACAAAAACGATTTAGAAAAATTTGAAAATAGTTGAAAAAATAAGCATTAAAAAAAAATGTGGATATATTATGGATAAGAAGATTTAAAATATAAAAAACAGCCTAAAAAGAGGGGGTTGCTACTGGTAGCACAACTTTTCAAAACGAGGTAAAAGATGTGTCCCCTAAAAAAACGAGAACTCTGTAGAGTTCTCGTTAAGTTGGTAACTTTGTTTTTGATATACATTATTATTTGCAGATGACAAGGGTTCATCATGTCGAAGAGGAGGAACTCAAGAAAATCGTCAATAAAGGAAATGTTAGCTACCCAGCATGTGTTGCTACTGTGGGAATCTCTCTAATTATTGGGTATTGCTCTTTGCATTTTATTTGTAATGAGGACATCATCGCAAGATTAATTTCCAGAATTGAAATTCCTGCCAGCATAGGAAGTTTCCCTTCATGCATTCCCTCTCAAATAGAGGATTTAATAGATGCAAATGATCTAGTGGTTTGTCTTTGTATTCCTGCAATTAAAGTTTTGCTTGTTTGGAATATGTACTGTATTTGCTAGAAAAACATGTCACTCAGTATCACCTAGTATCTACCAAATTTTTTCCCCATTTTAACTTGTCAGTGGATATTTTTGTTCTATCTATTTTGTTGTACTTTCAATGTACTAATTTGTGTATTGTGGGGATATTATTATGTAATCAGATCTTTGGATCAGCCCTAAAAAAGCAATCTTTCTGCAGCACTTTTAACTTTTACAATTTTTTTGGGATTACCAGCTTGGAAGTGAATAGTGCACAGTTTGATCAGTAATGACATCCTATATATGTCCTTGTATATTTGCTTAAACTCTAGATTTGGCAAGATTCCTATACTCGACAATTTCAGGATATCAATCGAAATACAAGGAAGACATACCTATCAAACTGTTCTTACCAGCTTCACCTCAAATGCCTGGTTTATCGACATATTCTACAATGTGCCAATCCAAACATAATGTTGACATACACTTTGTAGTTGGATCTTGCTACCTTCACATCAAATGCATAGTTTAAATAAACAATTGTTTTTGTTTTCTTTCTGTTACCACCTGTTATCACAAGATTTGTACTTATGCAAAGCCCTCCACAAGACCCAATCTTGTGTAACAATTGAAACAATCTACCGCTGTCACCTAAGCAGAGACTTCCATTGTTTTAGTGAATGAAAGAGGTCAACTACAAGGGAGGCTTCCTTGGTGACCTCAAGGGATCAAATAGCAAGATTAGCTGAGCCTACAGCCCCCTATCTTGGTCACCTGATGGTTAGGTCTAGGTCTAGGAGTGGAAATGGAAGATAATGATGTAATTGTTTCACCTGTACGAGACAATAAACAATTTGCAGCAAAATATAGACAATTACCAAGCTATGAAGCTCAAAATGATTTCTTAGACACTAGATGATCAGTAAATGCATTGGCTGTTGCAAATTACAGCAGTAAACAACTGTACAACAACAATTAATGTTTTGCAACAACAGCAAGAAATAACACTCAGAAATGTAACAAATTATCATGAAAATTATACCTTTAACATGTACAATATTATCCAATTGCTAGATGAAATTTCTGAGTAGCCTAAGCCACTTTTCCAAGTGTGTATGCAACAAATAAATGTAAAATTCAAAGGCTGCAGCAAACTTTTATAACAACAATAAATAATGTTTGTTTGCTAGAATTAAGGTAGGAAAGTTAGTAGGATGTTTGAGAGAGATAAAATATTGATTTTAAATGCTACTTTCACCACAAGAACAAGTCTAGACTAATGTCGTTGTCCTCTAGGGATTATGGAGTCAAACATGCACAACCTTGAAGATTGAACTAGATGAAATGAGAAGGATCAGGTCTAAACCCTAAGGTGCAAACACTCTTGGGCCTTAGGACTAGACCTTGAAGAAAATGGTTCCTAGGGTGTAAACACTCTTGGCCCTAGGTGCCGTTTTCCTTCTTCTTATTCCACTAGGTCAAGGATCAAAGACTAAGGTTAAAACCCTAAAGTGCAAACACTTTTGGGCCTTAGGTTCTTAATCCTAGCAAAGCATGCTTTCACAAAACTTGGACAATAAAAACTTTGTGAAGGAGAGAAGCACTTATGTCTCCTTCCTACGGTTTCAACAAGACAAAATAACTTGCAACAAGATAGTAATTAACACCTTAAACATTAGCAAAAGACATGAAATTGCAGAAATTATTTACTTCTCCAAGTTGCTAAGCCATACAAAACCCCAGTTACAGAAATAAATCATCCAAGAAAGCAAATACATCCACAAAAGATCCTTCTCCAAAGTAGCACATGAGATCAAGAGACCAAGAGAGAGAAATGACGAACTTTTTAGAGTTTCCCTCCCACAAATGTGAAAGGGAATGATGATGAAAATGAATGGAGTGCTAGCCTTATTTATAAGGAATACCCTAGCACTCCAAAAGTCACAAAATGAAAAGTCATGTTTTTATAAGTGGGGCGGTCCATTAGATTTTCCTTTACAAATGATAAATATGCAAAAATAATACAAAAATGGCCATGTTATCCCCTAGCCCAAGGATAACTAAGGAGTTTATGTCTCGAGGCCCACAGGTCCTAGACATGGAGTACTGAGAGCCATATTGACTTTGGCCTGGCCTTGGAGGGCTCACCCTTCTTCTTCTTCAACGCCTCCACCTTGTCAGCAATAGTAGCATCCATCCCATCGACCTGGTCCTTTAGTAGCAATGGGTCTTGCTCCATGAGGTAATGAGTCCAGGTATCATGGCATGTGTCACTCTGATTCTCAAAACTTTTGAATATGTGCATTTAATTCTTTTTACTTCTAACATGTGCTTGGACCTTATTCCTTTCCACTTGTCCACACCTGGGGGGAATGACAGGATGCCCTAGTAAGCTGTTTCCCATAGGGTTTGAGTTGCCACTGGTGGGTTCATGAAAGGTCATCGCCCGTTCCCACCATACTTACCACTTTTCATGTTTTTTCCCTCTCATCCATCCCATACACTGGTTTGGGCATTGGGTTTTCCAAGCTAGCAAAGGGTTGTACCTTACCTTGTGGGAAGAAGGGGCTAAAGGCCCAGAGGGTAAAAGTAGCTGGCAAAAGATAAAGCCAAAAGAATGAAACCTTCAGATGCTTCACCCAGGGATCCCCGAGAAAGCAATAAAAGGCTTCTCAGCAAGAAACAAAGGGACCCATAAAAATAATAAAATCAAGACCTAGTTGGAGTGTTAAATTTATAAGCAGCTGCGAGAGCCATTCTCCTGGAGGATGGCTAAGACCCTAGATGAGATCTAGGGCTCCCAATGCACTCCTGGGGTACTTGGTCTGGGACCAAACAGTCAGTGCCATGGAAAAAGACCCTTATGAGGGCCCCCAGTATACGACTGGGGTTCTTGGTGAATAACTAAGCAGTAAAGACCCCTGAGAGGGCCCCCAGTATACTACTGGAGTTCTTGGTCTAGGACCAAGCAGCTAAAGCCCCTAGATAAGCCTAGGGCCCCTGGAAAAGTCCAGGGTACCCATGCATACGGCATGGGTTGATCCTTGGTCTTTGACCTTGGTGGATACGACCCCAGGAAAAGTTCTGGGGCTACTTGATTCTCTATCAAGTATTTGATGGTACATGACCTTCCTTGAAGAAGGACATAACCACATGAGGGATAAGTCCCATATGCAGTGATGATAAAGTAATAGGTTCACCATGTGATATGAAGGAATGAGTAATGCCACCTTGCAAACCCTCCTTTACCCTTGCATAATTGGTTTGGGGTTTTGTTGTCTTATTCAAGGGTTAAATTTAAAGTTAATTTGAAAATGTTTATTATCACATGTTTAAATTTAAATTTAAACATGTGATTTTAATTTGTTTTGAGTCTAACCCTTGCCCTAGCCTAATTACTATAAATTAAACCCCCCCCCTCTCACCTTTCACTCATCTATTGTTCTAGAGCAAGCGTTGATCTCTCTCTAGCTAGCCGTGGCCTCCTTGTATCTGCTGTGGATGATCTGTAGCTGCGGCCTCTTGGTGTTTGCTGTAGGTGTAGCTGCGGCCTCCTTTGTGTTTGATGTAGGTGCTGTGGCCTCCTTGGTGTTTGCTATAGGTGTAGCTGCGGCCTCCTTTGTGTTTGTTGTAGGTGTTGCGGCCTCCTTTGTGTTTGCTGTGGGTGTAGCTACGACCTCCCTTGTGTTCGCTGCAGGTCTCCTTGAGGTCTGCTAGAGTGCAGCCTATCCGTGTGTGAGCTGTCTGTTGGCTGCGACACCCTTACCCTTTTCATTGAGGTTACGGCCCCTCTATACCACTGCTGTGTGAACAGTTCTTAAGGGTTTCAGCTCCATCCTTTGTGTGCTGTGTGGAGAGACTTCTAGACTGTGGCCCTCTTGCTAGGGTAAACTTGTGGGGTGCCATTTGCTGCAGCATACCAAAAGGGTTCAATCTTGTCCTCTGCTGAAATAAGGGTTTACACACAGTTCTGTTTTCAGTTCCTTTGTAACCCTTCCTAAAGTCTCTTAGGGTAAGGGTTTTTACTGTTTGATATTCTGAGTGAGGGTTTGGGCATTTATAACCTCTGTTGGGATTGTGTTTCCTTTCTGTGGCCCTTTTTTGCTTGGTGGCAAGAAAGCTTCTTCATTCTTTGGCATGAGATCCATAAAAGATCTATAAACTGAACCTTTGTCTGAGCATATAAAAGGGTCCTACATCTTCTATGGTTATTGTTCTTCTTCAAAGGTAAGGTTGCTGTACTAGGTAAACAACTTACTCATCTTTCTCTGATTTGGATTTGATTTTACTACAAAACTGTTTAATCTAGTAAGCATTGTGTAGATCTGAAGATATACTCTGAATTTACAATTTATTCTATTGTGAAATGATTAGACTAAATTGTTAGATCTGAAATCTATGTTTAGTCTTATAGATCTATTGTATTTCTCAGATCTGTTCACTGTTACATTAGATCAGAGTACTATCTCTTTAGATATGAGTTTCTATTCATATTAGATCAGAGTTTCCCTTTTAAGTTTATTGCTGTCTCTCATAGATCTACATTCTAAGTGTTCTATCTCTGTTGATTTATAGATCTAGCTGTTTTTGATCACTGAAATCAAAAGATACTATTGTTTTGCAAATTTACTCTAATTCTAACATGGAGAATAAGGGGTCTCATCACGAGCCAGCCTATTAGGTCCATGGGCATGTAGCGGTATGACACTACCATTCAGCTGGTCACCACGCCAGGGTAGTGGCTCTTGGTGGCATAACCAAGAGAAAGGGGGTCTCATCACGAGCCAACCTTCTCATCTCTGTGAGATGCTTGTGGGTAACATTGTCACCACTGGTCACCACGCCAGGGCAATGTCCCCTAACCAGTCTCTTGAAAGAAAAAACAATAAGATAACAAGATAAAAAATGCATGAATGGGCTTGGAAACATTTGCATCCATGACAAGGTGCAACTCACCCTCTTCAGAGGCACCCACAGGTAAGCCATACATTCCCCTGTCATCACTGCACCCATTGCTCAGACATCCCTTACCACCTCACCTGCTTACATGGCCTGGATTTGTCTTCACCCGGAAACATCCCACATCCAATGAGAACTAGCCCAATAGGACATCCTAGCATCCCCTCCAAACCTGGCTTATAGAATAGCATAACGTCTTTGAGCACTTGTCTGGGAAAGGGGGCTTCATGCACATGTTTAAATAACTTGATTATTAGATGTGATTGACATTGCTATGATCCCTGTGACTTATGAGCCCATGGAGGGTGTACTTCTTCTTGTTGCAGGGCCACACCCGATGGATAGGTACACATGGGGAGATGATTAGTTCAGACCTCCATAGGGCTAAAAGCCCACCAGATGGGTGTTGAGACCCCAGCCAGGGGCATAGACAGATCAAAGGTTTGCACCGGAGAGAGAGGAGGACGTTCCACCAGAGACAACCCGACAGGCCTGGACCCAGGGGGGTCTTGCCCTTCTCACTACGATGTAGGCCTTGGAAGGCCCATGATGTCACCCATGTGACCCATGACATCACCCAACGTTTTGGACACTTTGGAGGCAGTTGTGTGCCAAGTGGCACGTGTGGTATGATCTAGAGGCCCAAGGAGGCCTAGCGTTTTGCTCCTGGAGGCCAACGTTGCCCTAAGAAGGCCTAACGTCACCCTAAAAGGGCATGATGTCACCGTTTTTGCTTGATTTAGGATTTATTTATGTCATTTAATGTAAAAACTGGATATTACATGTAACTAGCCATGTCGACCTTTTTGACCTAATTCTGGTCATTAAAACTGTATAAATAAGGGTTTTTGCCCTTGTATTTTTCATCATCTTTCACTCACACTTGGTGAGGTCTGAAATTTGCGCCCTACTTAGGGTTTACTGGCTGAAATTTTAGGTGCACTTGTTGAAGGAGGCTAATTTTGGACTATTTTGGCATTTTTCTTTTGTGGAAGTGTTCAACTAGGGTATTTGCTTGATGATTCTTGATGAATGTAAGTAAGATTTCTGCAATTCTTCTTAATTGAATGGTTATGGTTATGTTTATTTTGCATTTGCATTAAGATTATGAAATTGCTAGCTTAAAACCCTAGGAAGCCAAGCACATGTTATTGTCCTTGCTTTAAGAGCTTTCACCTACTATATTTTGCCAAGAAGCCGTTTTTTCTTGAAGCTTTTGCTAAGGGCCTTGCCATTGCAACACCCTAGCACTTTTGCTTCATTCAAGCCATCACTTGCTTCATCTTTGAGCTAAAGAAGGAAGAAAACTACTAGGGCCTAGGGTTACCTACACCCTAGTAGCTATTTTCTCCCTAGGGTTTTGTAGTTGAAGCCTTGGGTTACCAACACTTCAACTATTAGCCTCTCTTGTATTTAGTTCTCTTACTATCATCTTTTCCTTCAAGATTTGTTGCCACCTAATAGACTCCATTTGCCCTAAAGGCACTAATCTAAGACTTGTCATTGAGTGATTGACATAAAACAACTATCAAAACCTATACCTTAAGCCTTCTACTAACTACTTCTAACATTTGAATAGCCTAATTTATTAACTTTGTTGCTGCTGTTACTAAAGTAAGCTACATCCACATTTTGCAGCACTAAAAGCATCTAAAAGCAATTGAAAAAGTTGATTAATGCACTGCTTTACTTGCTTCAGACAAATGCTAGCATTTTGATGTTAATGATTGATTATTCTTGGTCATTTTGAAGGTATTTAAGGCACTTATTGTGAAGTTATTGTCTTATAAATATTGCTGCTATAAATTTCTGTTTACTTCACCATTATATCAGCCATTGCTTTTATTGATAAAGTTTGTGGTTTTATGAAGTACTAACAACAAGTTGTACTTGCAAGAGATATATTTTCTTGTTGCTTTGTTCCGGGCAGGTACACCTTGATACTTCACTACTTTATTGGTTAAAACCCTGAGACTTTCTGATCAGTGGTGACTTGTGAGAGGGGACCTTTTAATAGACATCTTAACCTTGCCTTCTCAAACCCCCAGGTCACCGAGGACGTCTCCCCTGGGCCATCAACCCTAAATAGAAAGAGGCATCCTATTGAGGTGACAGTGATAGGATAACCTCCAGTTACACCAATTTTCTCTCCATTAACCTTTCCTTTAATCAAAGTACAAATTGTGCGATAACATTTTGGCGCTGTTGCCGAGGAACACTGAGTCAATTCTCGTCAAGATGACACTTTTCGGTAAGCCTTTCCTCAAAAGTCTTTACTTTACAAAGCTTACTTGGCGACTCCACTGAGGGTGATCCCCTCTTCCCTTTGATAATTTCAAGAAAATTATCCGGCGACTCCACTAATGACGAAGCCAACCATGAGTTCTCGATGTGAACCGGGAAATTTTAAACCCTTAGACATGAGTAAAATCCCGGGATACCCTAGGCAAATGCCACCCAGATATGAAAAATGGCTCCCAAGATTCACTGGTAGTGATGAGGAAAACGCTGAAGACCATATGAGTAACTTTTGGGCCTTCTTTCAACTCCATCCTATTAGTGATTATGCTGAAGATCTAGCAATGGAGCTTTTCTCTGCCACTGTTCATGATAAGGCTCGAAGATGGTATAATAGCCTCCCCAACGCTAGTATAACATCTATGGATAAATTGGAGGAAGTGTTCCTCAAAAGATGGAGTATTAAGGTGGATCCCAACATATTGCTAATGAGACTTAGTGGCCTCACAAAGGCTGAGAATGAAACTGTCCAAGAATTCCATGATAAATTTGAGAGGATAGTACACAACAGATCCCTGTGAGCCATCATCCTTCGAGTAGTTTCCTCACCTTTTTCTACACCAAGGCATTCTCTGGACAATTGAAATTTTTCATGAATATAATGAAGCCAAGGACAATCCAAGAAGCTTTTGACATAGCCATAAAAGTAGAAGCCAAAATCCTCTCATCCAAAGAAGAACAATCCTTTGTTCCAGAAGTCAAGGCTTGTGAGCCCAAAGACACCCCACATATTCCCAAGGGATTACCCTCCCTCGAAACATCTATTGAAGAAACTCCTAAAGATTTAGAACAAGACATCAATCAACAAGAGGTTGATGAAAGGGGTCCTAATGAGGTTTTCCAATCCCATGAGGAGAAACATGGTTTTGACCACCTATTCAACTAGGGGGTCAACTCCATGTACCATGAAGATATGCATCATCAGATACTACCAAGTCAGAGACTTCCTGGTTCTACAAGGCAGTTTTGGCCTTCAACACACATTTTTGTAATGGAATTTCTGCTCCCCTGCGTGGGATAATAATGTAATAGGTCTGCATGGATCATAGTTAGGTCAGTTACCTTAGGACTTCATCATTAGAGGAGTCCCTTTCACTGAGTGTTTTTTTTCCTCAGGTTATTAATTTGGCCTAAGCAACCTTATTAATTTCCTTTGAGTTTTTCACTCCCACAATAATTCCTCCAAAGTAGTGAAAGGCGTTCTAATGGTTTCGTCCTCTGGTAGCTAGTGTCTAGGAATGTTGTAAATGACCATGTAGGACATCTCTCAAAGTTTTGCGGAATTCCATCGAGTCTAGGTAGTTTTTTTTTTAATTTATTAAAATTGCTTAAGTTGGGTAATTTTAATTAAATTTTGATGAAAAATGTAAAAACTAGGTCCTTGGGATTTTTGATAGGGGTATTTGTACTCAAAAGAAATGGAATGAGACACCCTACACCCTTGGACCAAGTTTCAACTCAGTTGGACAAGTTTTGCTAGGTGTTTGTCCATGAGGAGTCTTAGTTAGTCAAAAACAACAATTTAATTGCTAGTCATGACATAGTCAAAATGTCATTTTTTGTAAAATTGAGATAAATGGTTAGAGTAAAGGTGGGAGATGATGCCTAAACCTTATCCTATCCTATCCTAACCCCTTTCCTAACCTTTTACACCCCCTCAACATTACACTCACTTCATATTATTTGCCCCCCTAGGGAAGTTGCGCCCCCCTCCTTGAGCAAACTATAGGAAATGAAAAATTAAGAGGAGTGGGTCCCTCTCTCCCCTAGTGCACCCTCCTAGGCCATCCACCTTACCCATTGACTAAGCCTTTCCCCCTCCACCTCATGCCATCTCATCAATCCTCACCTCAAACCCTAGAAATGCGCTCCCCTCCTTGAGATGCTCACTCATGCTTGGGTTTTGACACTTGGCTTTCATCCAAGAGCAGTGACTTTGCCTTTACAAATATAAATGAATGCCCTCTCTCCCTCATTTCTCACCAATTCTATTGCTACTGTTACTCTACCCAATTTTCTCCTCACTCTCCCATCTTGCTCTCATCCATTCTCTTGTTCTCACATTTGGAGAGGAACTTGTAGCAAGTACTTGCTACAACTTCCTACTTGTTAATAGAAGGCTTTGAAGGACTAATGGTGTGTCAAAGAGTATTCTTGGTGCACTTGTGATTTGAGGTGATCTTGTTTGATTTTATTTATTGAAGCATTCTTAGGATCTAGAGTAGATTTCCCAAGCAAAGTATTTTGCTTGGGTAGATTTCCAATAGTGTTGTGGTGAATCTAAGTGAGTAGAGTAGTAGAATTTCAAAGTATATTGTTTCATCTATCTTATCTACTCACGATTATCTCAAGGGTTTGCAAGGCTTGTTTTGAGTTGGAAACTTGCCTTCATAATCCATCTTGAGCCTCTTTAGTTTCTATATGTTATTTCTGTTCATTTCATTTCAGATTTTTGAGTTATCTAACACTTAGAATAGGTCACCAAAATATTTTATATTGCTGAAATTTTTATGCAGAAAATTTCTGTGTAAAAACATAAATTTTCTTTAACTTTGATTGTGTTTTGCAACATTTCCAACAAGCAAAGCTTGTTGGTTTTTGCAGATTCTCGCCAGTACAAGGGGAGGTGCTGCCCAATTTGGGCCACAAAACATTCAAGAAGAGCCTCCTGTTGTTGGGTAACAATACCCTCTTCCTCCTCTTCATTTTCTAGCATTTTAAGCAAGCCCAAGGGAGTCCCTAAGAGGCTTGCATTTCTCATTGTGTAATTTTCGGTTTTTTAATTAGTTAGCTTGTGCCTACATCTTGGAGTGAGTTTGGCCCAGCCAACCCCCAAAACCGTAAGTCTAGGATAGTCATTTATTTTCTGCAATATTTCATTCATTTGTTTCCCCAACTTGTCATTAGGTCAAGGTTGAGTGGCTAGTTTTATTTCGGTTTTTGTTTCAAGTTCTTTCAACCCTCTTTGGCACAAAATAGGAAGGTTTGCCTCCACCTTGTGCCATTGTATGTGGTTCTCTTAGTTTAGTTTTTATCTTTCAAACATTTAATCTTAATTTGTTTGCCTACACCTTGGACTGTGCTTGGCCTAGCCAACCCCCAAAATCGTAAGGCTAGTTTTAATGGTTTTACTTCTCATGTGTTGAATGGTTAAAATGTTCTAGAAGTAGAAGTGATAATCATAATACTAGCTTAGGCCCAAGGAGGCATAGTAGTCTTGTGGTATTATCTTAATCTTATTTTCATTGCAAGCTCTATATTAGTTCAAGTACTTTCTTTCATTTCTTTATCTTTACACAAGTACATTTTCCTTTCTTGCAATATCATGGGCATGGCATAATTCCAAATGGTTTAAGGCAAACATATCTTTTCTTTCTTGCAAGTTTAATGTTCAAGTACTTTCATGTTGTTTCAAGTTTTACATTTTGATTAAGCACTTTCCTTTACTTGCAAGCAATCTCATTTCTTTTTCAAGCACTTAACACTTTGGCAAGCAACATCTTGCTTAACACTTAAACTAACTTAATTTACCTTAGTTTCATAGGGCATAAAATTCACCAGACTTAATAGGGCATTCACCACTGACCCAACTTTGTCATTTAAACGAGGATTGTAAGGAAACAATGAAAGGTGATAGGTCAACGATGATCTCACGACGCTCAGCGTCCTTTTCGAGAGTACTTCTTTCCTTCGGTTGACCTATGGAGCTAGGGTGGGGCCTTGTTTGCCTCACTTCTTGGGCACCCAACAACTACTTGGTACAAGCGGGGGGAGTCTTGAGGTTGTCACTTAGTTAGGGTTCACTCTTTAATTCAAGAACTTAATAATCCTTTAATCCACTTCAACCTTGGGACATTTACATTGGCACATACCTTTTTATGGTTGACACTTAAATCTTGCAAGCATTCACTTTCCATTTATATTTCCATGCAAGTATTTCAGTTTTGTGGATGATCGTCTAAGTGATTTTTAGAGTTGCGCCCTTTTCCCTTGGTGGCTTGTTTTAAGCATTTAATTCTCAGTTTAAGTGTTGTGTTGGTATATTGGATTGCCCCCCTTGAAGTTGCGCATCCGTTGGAGGCAACTTCATTGTTGGGTTTGTGTTATTTGTGTTTTCCATTGAAGGCAGCCACATAGAGTTGCACATCCTTTGGAGGCACTCTATTGTTGGGTATGCTGGCTTGATGTGTTGGTACAATTCTTCCATTTGAAGCATCTTTATTTCCTACACAAATCAAGTAACCAAGTTAGTGCTTGTCTCTCTTTGTTCATAGTTGTATCTTGTATTTAGTTGTATATTTTAGATATTCTTTAGTTGTAACTTTGTATCTAGTTATTCTATCTTTGTATCTAATCTTGTAATTGTATCTAGTTCTTTTGTAATCTTTGTGATGTAGTTTCACTCTTTGTAATCTTGTGTAATTCTTGTAAAATCTATCTCCCTCAATCTTTAGTTGACCCCTTGCCCTCCTTTAGGCACTAGTCTTTAGTTGTCTTAGGAAAGGGTTTGCTTTTGCATTTGAATTGTTGCCCATTGCACTGTTGCCTTTGCATATAGGCTATATCTCCCCCAAATCTTTAATCAACTAAAATCAACTCCTAGAAATTAACTTTTAACTTCACATAGTAACTAGGGTCTACCCCCTTGGCTTCCCTAGGAGTAAGCCTAGACGGAAGAGGTTCAAGTCGAGGTGAGAGTGGGATTTGAACCTAGCCATTGTGACTCCAAGGACACACTAAGTGGGTTGGACTTAGCCCACGTTTGCAAGTGTGTATAAGGACGACAACACATGGGATTACTCATTCTTCTTCCAAGGAGGATGAAGACGTGGTTGAAGAGAAAGAACCTGAAAATGTCCAACACGATGATGAAGCATTGATGTGTTCTCCTCCCTCTAATGAAACCATCCAAAATTCTATTTTTCCTGCACAAGAAGAAGAGGATGAGGCTAGTCACTCTCCTTTTCAGGATTTTGATGATACCTTATTCTGTGATTCAGAGAGTGAAGGAGAAATGGAATCCTTGGGCAAGGTAGATCCTCCTTGTTGTACAGTTGAAGATGTAGGGGCAAGTCACGAGGACGAAACAATTATGAATGCTGTTTCATTCAATGAAGTCCTCCAAGTCCTTGAAACTCCTGCACAAGAAGAAATGAACACTGTGAGTTACCTTCCTTTCCAAGATTTTGATGATGCTTTGTTTTATGATTTGGAAAGAGAAGAGGTACTAGAGGAGCCCTTGAATGCCTTAACCCCTTCATGTTATGATGAAGAAAACGACTTGGTTAATAATATTGACGAGTTCATACATGTTGGGAGATATAAGTGGGATGTAGTTGGTTATGATATGGATCCCACTTATGACATTGAGATTCAGTTTCGAGTATTGCCTTTACAATTGTCACAACAGGTTACTCCTAATCTTGACATTGGGCAACAAGGAGATGATATAATTACAGATACTTTCCAAACACCCAAGGATGACCTAGTTCTATATTCTCCTAATGATTTTCGGTCATACCTTGAGGATTTTGATGACTACTCCTTTGAGCATTCGGATTTATTCTATGAAGAAAATTATCAACCATCGTTGTGCTCAGATCTTGATAAGAGTGAGGAAGTTGCTTGCCTGGAACAAGATACTTGTGATAAAATTTTCCACCTCCCTTTGATTACTTTACCTCGCTATGTCATTGAGGGTATGGTTTGGAAACATGTCCCTTATCCCAAGTCTTCTCTAGGATAAAGTCTCCTTTTGGAATTTAGGGGAAGGTTGAGTACCCTAAGAAGGAGCTTATTGTCACAGTCTTCCAGCTTCCCCTTGAGAAAATGTCAGTCATCCTCTAGTTTCTTGTTGGTCCCTTCCCAAGCCTCAAATTGTGAAAACGTCCGAAGTAGTCAACTTTCAAACTCTTTGAGTCAGTCTGTTGAACCTTTAACTTTTCACGATCCCTTTCTGAGATGGATTGAGCACTTTCCTGAGAGTATGACTTGGCATGTTTTTTTCCCTCCCTCCCGCCTCCATGAGATAGACTTTACGGTTTTCGACGATGCCATACATTTGCTAACTCATGTTATTTTTGTGCTTAACATGTCATTGTTTTGGTTTATGATCAAGCACAGAGGCAAGTACTATGAAGCATTGCTAGGATGGCTTCACTAGCTATTTGAGTACACCTAACATTCAACCAATAGGTAAGTAGAGGTAAGCATGTAGGCATTTGCATTCGTTATATATACCATTTGCATTTCATGCTAGAGTAGTTGTATTTCTATTTGTATATATGCTTGTTTATTTTTCATTTATTGTACCATATGTGAGCCAGGGGTGATATCACCACCCCAAATGATTACTAATAATCTTTTTGAGATCAAGTAGGTCACAGGTTATGCAAGAGATGTTGAGGTTCTCATGCGCTCTACGGTGAGCACATGTCCCTGAGTTGGAGCCAAATGTTATCCCCTAGCCTAGGGATAACTAAGGAGATTATATCTTGAGGCCCACAGGTCCTAGACATGGAGTACCAAGAGCCATATTGACTTTGGACTGGCCCTGGAGGGCCCATCCTTCTTCTTCTTCAACACCTCCACCTTGTCAGCAACAACAACATCCATCCCATCAACCTGGTCCTTCAACAACAGTGGGTCTTGCTTCATGAGGTAACGAGTCCGGGTATCATGGTATGTGTCACTCTGATTCTCAAAACATTTGAATATGTGCATTTAATTCTTTTACTTCTAACGTGTGCTTGGACCTTATGCCTTTCCACTTGTCCACAACTAGGGGGAATGACAGGATGCCCCAGTAAGCTGTTTCCCATAGGGTTTGAGTTGCCATTGGGGGGTTCATGAAAGGTCATTGTCTGTTCCCACCATACTTACCACTTTTCATCTTTTTTCCCTCTCATCCATCCCATACACTGGTTCGGGCATTGGGTTTGCCATGCTAGCAAAGGGTTGTACCTTACCTTGTGGGAAGAAGGGGCTAAAGGCCCAGAGGGTAAACATAGCTGACAAAAGATAAAACCCAAAAGAATGAAACCTTCAGATGCTTCGCTCAGGGATCCCCGAGAAAACAATAAAAGGCTTCTCAGCAAGAAACAGAGGGACCCATAAAAATAATAAAATCAAGACCTAGTTGGAGGATAGGGGGTCTCATCACGAGCCAACCTATTAGGTCCATAGGCATGTAGCGGTATGACACTACCATTCAACTGGTCACCACGCCAGGGTAGTGGCTCTTGGTGGCATAGCCAAGAGAAAGGGGGTCTCATCACGAGCCAACCTTCTCATCTCCGTGAGATGCTTGTGGGTAACATTGTCACCACTGGTCACCATGCCAGGGTAGTGTCCCCTAACCAATCTCTTGAAAGAAAAAGCAATAAGATAAAAAGATAAAAAAGACATGAATGGGCTTGGAAACATTTGCATCCATGACAAGGTGCAACTCACCCTCTTCAGAGGCACCCACAAGTAAGCCATACATTCCCATGTCATCACTGCACCCATTGCTCATACATTCCTTACCACCTCACCCACTTACATGGCCTGGATTTGTCTTCAACTGAAAACATCCCACATCCAATGAGAACTAGCCCAATAGGACATCCTAGCGTCCCCTCCAAACCTGGCTTGTAGAATAGCATAATGTCTTTGAGCACTTATTTGGGAAAGGGGGCTTCATGCACATGTTTAAATAACTTGATTATTAGATGTGATTGACATTGCTATGATCTTTGTGACTTATGAGCCCATGGAGGGCATACTTGTTGTTGTTGCAGGGCCACACCCGACGGACAGGTACATATGGGGAGATGATTAGTTCGGACCTCCATAGGGCTAAAAGCCCACTAGATGGATGCTGAGACCCCAGCCAGGGGCAGAGACAGATCAGAGGTTTGCATCGAAGAGAGAGGAGGACGTTCCACCAGAGACAGCCCGGCAGGCCTGGACCCAAGGGGGTCTTGCCCTTCTCACTATGATGTAGGCCTTGGAAGGCCCATGACGTCACCCAACGTTTTGGACACTTTGGAGGCAGTTGTGTGCCAAGTGGCACGTGTGGTATGATCTAGAGGCCCAAGGAGGCCTAATGTTTTGCTCCTGGAGGCCAACGTTGCCCTAAGAAGGCCTAACGTCACCCTAAAAGGGCATGATGTCACCTTTTCTACTTGATTTAGGGTTTATTTATGTCATTTAATGTAAAAACTGGATATTACATGTAATCGGCCATGTCGGCCTTTTTGACCTAATTCTGGTCATTAAAACTGTATAAATAAGGGTTTTTGCCCTTGTATTTTTCATCATCTTTCACTCACACTTGGCGAGGTCTGAAATTTGCGCCCTACTTAGGGTTTATTGGCTGAAATTTTAGGTGCACTTGTTGAAGGAGGCTAATTTTGGACTATTTTGGCAATTTTCTTGGTGGAAGTGTTTAACTATAGGGTATTTGCTTGATGATTCTTGATGAATGTAAGTAAGATTTCTGCAATTCTTCTTAATTGAATGGTTATGGTTATGTTTATCTTGCATTTGCATTAAGATTATGAAATTGCTAGCTTAAAACCCTAGGAAGCCAAGCACATGTTATTGTCCTTGCTTTAAGAGCTTTCACCTACTAGATTTTGCCAAGAAGCTGATTTTTCTTGAAGATTTTGCTAAGGGCCTTGCCATTGCAACACCCTAGCACTTTTGCTTCATCCAAGCCGTCCTTTGCTTCATCTTTGAGCTAAAGGAGGAGGAAAACTACTAGGGCCTAGGGTTACCTACACCCTAGTAGCTATTTTCTCCGAAGGGTTTGGTAGTTGAAGCCTTAGGTTACCAACACTTCAACTATTAGCCTCTCTTGTCTTTAGTTCTCTTACCGTCATCTTTTCCTTCAAGATTTGCTGCCACCTAATAGACTTCATTTTCCCTAAAGGCACTAATCTAAGACTTGCCATTGAGTGATTGATAGAAAACAACTATCAAAACCTATACCTTAAGCCTTCTACTAACCACTTCTAACATTTGAATAGCCTAATTTACTAATTTTGTTGTTGTTGTTACTAAAGCAAGCTACAACCACATTTTGCAGCATTAAAAGCATCTAAAAGCAATTGAAAAAGTTGATTAATGCACTGCTTTACTTGCTTCAGACAAATGCTAGCATTTTGATGTTAATAATTGATTATTCTTGGTCATTTTGAAGGTATTTAAGGCACTTATTGTGAAGTTATTGTCTTATAAATATTGCTGCTATAAATTTCAGTTTACTGCACCATTATACCAACCATTGCTTTTATTGATAAAGTTCGTGGTTTTATGAAGTACTAACAACAAGTTGTACTTGCGAGAGATATATTTTCTTGTTGCTTTGTTTCGGGCAGGTACACCTTGATACTTCACTACTTCATTGGTTAAAACCTCGGGACTTTCTGATCAGTGGTGACTTGTGAGAGGGGACCTTTTAATAAACATCTTAACCTTGCCTTCTCAAACCCTCAGGTCATCGGGGACGTCTCCCCTGGGCCATCAACCCTAAATAGAAAGAGGCATCCTATTGAGGTTACAGTGATAGGATAACCTCCAGTTACGCCAATTTGCTCTCCATTAACCTTTCTTTTAATCAAAGTACAAATTGTGCGATAACAGGCCACACGTGTGGTGATGTCTTGCCCTCAATGCTCTAGGAGGGCCTCTCCAAGGCCATGTGTCATCGTTCGAGGTGCAAAGGAGGTGGAAGCATGCTACATCCTCTCTCAAAGTCATCACTGACATCCAAGTGGCAACACACCCCATCATCTACATCAAACCCTAGCATGATGTCATCACCAAAAAGCCCAACGTCCAAGGTGCAAGGGGTGGCATCCGAAGAGGAGAAGGCTGGGCATCGTCTTTGGGTGTCCTCCAATCATCTCGCTATGCAACATCCTTCATCCAGTGCAAGATAACCTCTGGGGTGCAGAGCCCAAGGTGTGGGTTTTCTACCCATCTCTGTGCCACCATTACCAAATCTGTCAAAATCAAGCCCATCTATCCATTGTCTAAGGTCCTGAAGATGTGAGAGTTCGTGTCTGAATTTTTCAAGTCACTGGGTGACTCACTTCTTTGCGTCACATGTGCCAAATCCGACAAATAAAGTCACAACGTCTTTGGTGAAAGCTTGGGTCATCCTTCAAAGAACCATGTCAGGGGCATCCAAATCAAAACAGATTATGAAATCAAGTAAATCAATGCTCATAAGATATAGTAGTCCTTAAATAATGCAAAGTAAGCTCCTACTTAAGATATAAACCATATGAATAATTCACTTCAGTATCCTCTTCAAGTATCACACCAACTCAAGATTTTAGGTAAGTTGGCAAGTTTGAATATGGGAGGGCCTTCATCGAACCCTTTTAGGTGTGCCAATTAAAATAGTGAAAGAAAAGACCCAGGTAGAAGGATATGTCCCAAGGGAAACGTTGAAAGAAAAAGAACCCTTAAAGAGTAAGTGTGATAATGGTATGTGTTGGGCTTACTTCATGGGGTGCGCTTGTTCTTGAGTTACCACTTCCTAAGTGCTATTTTTTCCAAACCCATTTATCTGCCTTTTTATTTGTCCTCTTATCATATTTGCAAGTCCCCTTTTATAAGGTTTCAAGTTGTAGCATCACTACTTGGGATTGGGGTGAGCACGGAAAGGGTAGAGCTCAAGTTTGTATTGGATTTTGAAAGTCCTTTGCTATTATTCCTTTCTTTCTTTAGCATCATTCTTTTATTCTTTTAGCAACAACTGCAATCAACCTCTAGGCCTTTAGCCTCTCTTCTCATGAGAGAATGGACCATGACCCATTACCGAAGTTTAGTACACCGTGATAGGCTCCCAGTTGGAAAGTGTTAAGTATGGTGGGGAACAGAATGATACCTTTGTGAGAGCCTCCAGTAGTACCCCTTTGCCCCAGGCGGTGACAACACAGGATTAGGGCACAAAAAATAGACACCAAGGTGAAACAAGACAACAAACATAAATTTTTGAGCTAGTGATCCATTATCCAACTTCAACTGATGATCCTCATCAACATGCCTAGTAAATTAAGCAAAACACTTTGCATGAAAGAAGGACTGACCTACCTCATGGTGACGTTGGCTTACCATCTCCCATACACTGAGTTGATTGGATGTGATGAGCTTGGCTGATCTGTAGTAGAAAAAGGCAATCTAAGGGGGGTTGTTGGGCTGCTATCTGTGGACATGCTGATCATCATCATGGTCAAGATCATTGTCTCCATTGCGGTCCATGAGACATGATCTTCTCTAGTTATCCCTAGGCATGGGGGGGTAACATCTGCCTCCAACATGGGGAACTATGCTCATCGTAGAGTGCATGAGAACCTCAACATCTCGGGTTGTCCAAGACTTGCAATCCTTTACCCACTTCTAACAACACTAACACTTTAGAAGTATAGGTCGGTGGATCTGATCCACTAGGGTTAGTAGTAAATCAAAAATCATGCTAGAGAAGAAAAAAATTTAACTACAACTATACAAGATAAAGTAATGATGAACAATGCAAGTTCCTAATATGAATGCACAATATACAATGAAATGCAAAGTATATGCAAGAGAATGCTAGACTACACTAGGATGAGTGCATGATGCAATCATATTATACAAATGCAAATGCAAATGCAAAATGTGCATGACCTACATACCCTAACGCTACATGCCAATTGAAACGCTAGGTATAATCATATATCCAGTGAATCCTAACGTTTCGTCAAATTAAAAAATTCTACCCTTGTGCTTATTTATAAATCAAAGCAAAAATATAACATGCACAAAATAATCACAAGTCAAGATAATCACCAAAACAGGGTCAAAAATAGAATTGAGCTCAAGAGGGTGGGGGGAAGGAAAAGAATCATGCCAAGGTACAATTCCATATGATTGCTCAATCCATCTCTGAATAGATTTGTGATGAGATGAAGGCTCATAAGGCTGACCCAAAGGTTTTGAAAGTTGACTATCCTGGCTCTCATCACTCCCAGAGGCTTGGGAAGGATTGAAAATAAACCAGAAGGATTCTTGATGATCACCCAAGGATGGGATGGATGAAGACTTGGACATGGGTAAAGATCTCAAGAAATTATTTTTCTCACAACTTAGGGTTTGTTGGTCTTGTGTGCGAAATTGAAATCACTTGCAACAAACCATAGGTTGAAAACAAATTTGCCCCATGGGTAAATCACCACCAAGAGGAAAACCCCCAGCCGTATCTTCAGTGGAATAACAAAATGAAAAAGGAAAGGGTTGGAAACTCTCGTCACGAAAGTCCTGCTTTGGGCAAACCATGACCTCATCTTCATCAAAGTTAGACCATAAAGGTGGTTGAAAATCTTCTTCGTAGAATAAATCCAAGTGCTCAAAAGGATTTGTATCAAACCTTCCAAGATATGACCATAAATCATCATGAGAGTGAGGCAATGAGTCATCCCTGGATGGTTGGAACAAATCTGTAATCATGTCATCTTCATGTTGCCAGACTTCTGAATTATTAGCAATCACATATGGTTTCTCTGAAGGAAACAATTCCATATTCTTTGTTTGAAAACACCCTTCAATGTCGTAAATGGGATCTCCATCAAAACTAGAAAAATTCATGCCCCCACTTATGTCTCCCAACATGTATAAAATCATCAATATTCTCAATCACATCATCACCTTTGTCATGGCATGAAGGATCTAATGCATCCAAGGGTTCCTCTAGAAACTCTTCACTTTCTAAATCATAAAATGAAGCAACACCAAAAACTCGGAAAGGAGTATAACTTACCACGTTCTCTTCTTCATGTGCAGGAGGAATGGAAGCTTGGATGACTTCATCTTCATTAGATGGAGGAGAAACTATCGACGTCTTGTCTTCATGAGGGGCCTCTTTGTGGGTTAGGTCTTCAACATGGCGTGTTTCATCAAAGCATTCTTCTTTAGCGGATTCACAAGGTAACTCACGTTCTACTTCGTGTAGTTGGTGATTTTCCTCATGAGTCACCTTTTCAGGCTCTCGTTCTTTAATCAAATCTTCGTTGTCTTCAATGGAACCATGAGGTGATTCTTGCTCCTCTTCGAGGTATTGGTAAACTTCTTCATGAATCTCCTCTTCAACTTCTTGTTCCTCAATGGATTCTTCATCTTCCTCAACAAGTGGAACAACTGTCAATGTCTCATCTTTATGTGAATGAGCATCCTTGACCAAGTCCCCCTTTTGAGCATGATGAGCTTCCCAGAGATCTTCTATGATTTGGTTAGGGGAGAATTCTTCCGCTATAAGGGTTCTTGCAAATTGTTGTAGAACGTCTTCATATGTTTTTTCTTGTGGTCTCCAAAGCTCAAGAAATCTACTAATGAAGTCTATGAGGGAAGATATACCTTCTTGGTTTGCAATCCAGTTTTTTAAATAATCAAATGGTAGGGAGCATATAAACAATTTTATTTGAACATCTTTGTGTACCACTTCTTCCTCCCATATGTACTTAAAGAATTCTACAACATGATTAATGGCCAACCCTTTACCATCTTACATCAATCCTCTTCGGGTATCCAGGAAACTTTTCATAGACAATAGAAGGATGCATTTTATGATGATCCTAGGGTGCCATGATTCCATTACTTAAGAATATGCAATCTTACAAAAACTTGAAAATGGGACGATGCCTCAAATATATTGACTGAGTCGCCATATGATCTCTTTTGTATCATCAAAGGTAAGTGAGGGATTCTACCCTCAGTTGAGTTGCCAAGTAAGCTTAAGGAGAAAGGCTTTGGGATAAGCTTACCAAAAGGATGTTGTAGGGACAATGACTCAATCCTCCCAACCAATGGTGCCAAAATGTTATCACAAGATTTGTACTTGTGCAAAGCCCTCCACAAGATCCCAATCTTGTGTAACAATTGGAAGAATCTACCACTGTCACCTAGGCAAAGACTTCCCTTGTTTTAGTGATGGAAAGAGGTCCACCACAAGGGAGGCTTCCTTGGTGACCTCAAGGGATCAAATAGCAAGATTAGCCGAGCCTACAACCCTCTATCTTGGTCACCTGATGGTTAGGTCTAGGTCTAGGAGTGGAAATGGAAGGTAACGAGGTATTTGTTTCACTTGTATGAGATAATAAACAATTTGCAACATAATATAGACAATTACCAAGCTGTGAAACTCAAAATGATCTCTTAGACACTAGATGATCAATAAATGCATTGGCTGTTGCAAATTCCAACAGTAAACATGTGTACAACAACAATTAATGTTTTGCAATGACAACAAGAAATAACACTAAAAATTTAGCAAATTATCATGAAAATTAAGCCTTCAACATGTACAATAATATCCAACTGCTAGATGAAACTTTTGAGTAGCCTAAGCCATGTTTCCGACTGTGTATGCAGCTAATAAATATAAAATTCAGTGGCTGTAGCAAAATTTTGTAACAAGAAGAATAAATAATGTTTGTTTGCTAGAATTAGGGTTAGGAAAGTTAGTAGGATGTTTAAGAGAGAGAATATTGATTTTAAATACTAATTTCACCACAAGAACAACTCTAGACTAGTGTTGTTTCCCTCTAGGGCTTATGGAGTCAAACATGCACAACCTTGAAGATTGAACTAGATGAAATGAGAAGGATGTTGAGTTTTGGGTACCTTGGAAAGTGGTACCCTTGTGTTTGTAAGTCTCTAAACACAAAGGGGGAGACTATTACCCTTAATACTTTACTTTATGATCTAACTTCACTTTCACTTTATCACTTAAGTCATAAAGTGAAATTTGTCACTTAAGTCAAAAGTGACTATTAATTCACAGTGTGGGTGAATTAATAGATATAAAACAAACTATGAAACTTGAGAAAGTGGGTTTTCTAAGTGAGATTTTTGAGATTAAATCTCACCTGTTGATTAAACTTGGCTAGATTGAATCTAGGCCATTGGTCTTTTAGGTTTAGCCAAAGAGAGGCTAAAGGAGGGAAAAGGGTAAGGACGAGGCTTATTGTTCACTTGCCCACTTGAGAGATTTGGGTGAGGAGAAGAGAAGTGAAGAGAAAGAGAGAGTCGGGGTTTGGAGAGCACTTGGACACATTCTTGAGGAGAGGAAGGGCGCACAAGGGCTGGAGCTTGGCTTCTTGAGCTAGGAGGGCGCAAGCTTGTGTGGAGGGTTCTTCCATGGAGATGGGTGCACATGCATGAGCAAGGGCACATTCTAGGAGGGGCGCACCTATATGAGCAAGGGCACATTCTATGAGGAAGGGCACACTTGTTTGAGGTGCTTGCAAGGCTTGTAGAGGGTGCACCAAGGTTGTGAGGAATCACCTTGGTGGAGGAAGAGATTTTTGTGTGGGGGGCGCACCCAAGGAGAGGGGGTGCAAGTGTTGAGGCTTGTACAAGAGGAGGGCGCACCAAGTAGAGGGGGCGCACTTGTTCAAAGGCTTCACCAAACATCACAAGGCTTCTTCAAGGGAGGCACATTCTACAAGTGGGTAAAGGCAAAGTCAACTCAAGGCAAAGGCAAAGGACAAAGGAAAGAGGCTAAAGGCTTAGCAAGAGAAGAAGGGCGCACCAAGGCAAAGGGCGCCTTTGTTCAAGGGCTGGCAGGAACATCTACAAGAGACTCCAAAGCATCCAAAGTTGGGTTGCTATTGTACCAGGTTCACTTGTATTTATTTCCTTGTTGTACTCATGCTTTGAGATCTCCAAATATATACCTCTATCTCTAACTGGTTTTCCCCACGGGGGGTTTTTCTAGGGTCATGTTGACCAAAAACATGATGTGTTCTTTTGTCATGCATGTTTAGTTTTATATTAGCATTAGGAGTTTGTAAAGATACTAGAGGCGTGTTATTTGTTTTAAGGTATTTACATGTGCTAACAACTGTTACGAAAACACTTGCAAGGGCACCTTAAAAGAGCATCTAATCATCAGTTAGAGGGCAGAATTTTGGGCAGAAATTTCAGACCTGTTTCCTGTCCTAAAACAACAACAAGGACAACTTTGATTACTCAAACTTAGAGCCCAACAATGCAATGTACCCAAGCCATTTTTTTCGCTTGGAACACTAACTGACCACTGATTTACTTGTTTGTTTGTGTCTGTTTGCAGGTTGACCTCTCAAGTTTCGGCCTTAGGGTTATATTTAGTTATTAAGCACAGATTTGAAGATAAACTGGATGCAAACACAAGATCTAACCAGTACACAAGATATGGAACCGAAAAGCATAGATATGACCTTTATTATTATGAAAAGCAAGAACTTGATAGAAAATGGATGCAGATCTGGAATAACATCAGATGGCTCCAAGAGAGAATATATGAGCTGCTACAAAATGCTCCTGACAATACAAAACAAGCCTCCAAAGGCTAAATATATAATGAAGACCAAATACAATGAGAACTAGGGTCACGTCCAACCCCCCTGGCTGCTGGCACGTCCTGCTGAATAGATGAGAAGACCAAGATTTCGGCCCAGCTGAAGGAGATCTCCAAATGATGCCAAACTCCACAGAAAGATAGATCGGGGCAAGTGGAACCCCTGCCTGAAGTCTGAAGTCCAGATGCCAAGTATTACCCCTCCAAATTGTTGAAACCCTAATCAAGACTACGCCCTCATGAATCCCTGAAGTGCCCAATAATTCGGCCCTGATGAAGGAAGCCTCCAAATCCCCTGAAACTCTATGGTCTAGTGGGGATGGCTAGACCAGTAAGTCTTTCCAAACCTCTTCATCAAGAGGTGGGGGACATTACAGTCTCCCTTGTTAGAATTTGCTTGCCCACAAGCATTTCCGAACCTGCTTCTCGTATCACCTGCTCATTCTCCCACGTGGCATCTTCAATAGGCAAATCCTTCCATTTGATTAAGTATTCTCTGATGCTTCTCTTGCGGAGTTTCTTCTCCCGTACCTCCAATATTGCCTCTGACACCAGTACCAATTGCCCCTCTTCATCTAGAGGTGGCAAGACCTCAAGTGGGGTGATGTGTTGGTCGATGGCCCTCTTCAGGCATGACATGTGGCAGACATTGTGTATCCTGCTACCCTGTGGGAGCTCCAGTTCATAAGCCACAACCCCTACCTTTCTGCTGATCCTGTAGGGCCCAGAGAACCGGGGTTGGAGCTTTTCTACTCCACTTCTTTTGATCGAAGCCTATCTGTACGGTTGGAGCCTTAGGTAGACCAATTCACCAACCTCAAAAGTACGCTCTACCCGGTGTTTGTCTGCTTGGACCTTCTGCTGATTCTGTGCCCTCTGTAGATGATCCTTCAACTCTCTGAGGATGTCCTGACTCTGCTGCACCCAATCCTGTACCATCGGGGCTCTGTTATCACCAAAAGCAATCTCTACAAAAGAGAGTGGGTCATAACTATACAATGCCCTGAATGGAGTCATGCCTATGGACATGTGATAGGTGGTGTTGTAACAGTATTCCCCCAAGTGTAGCCATCTAACCCATGCCTTCTGCTGCCCTACTACATAATTCCTGAGGTAGCCTTCCACCCATTTGTTGATTATTTTGATTTGCCCATTAGTCTGAGGGTGATAACTAGTGCTAGGGGTCAAGGCCGTACCAACCATCCTGAACAACTCTTGCCAAAAAGTGCTCATAAACCTGCTATCCCTGTAACTAACAATGGTTTTGGGGAGACCATGTAGTCTGAAGATCTCTCTGAAGAATAATTTAGCCACCTGTGCTGCATTGAAGTCTGTAGCAATGGAGAAGAAGTGTGCAAATTTAGTCAACCTATCCACCACTATGAAGATACAATCCTTACCCTGTGCCCTCGACAACCCTGTGATGAAGTCCATGGAGATGCTCTCCCATTTGTGCTCTGGGATGGGTAAAGGTTGTAGCAGTCCTGCTGGATGAGTGTGCTCATCCTTGTTTTCCTAACAAGTAGTACACTCCTTGATGTGATTCATCACATCCTCTTTGAGGCCCTTCCATGAGAACCTTTCCCTTACTTTCCTGTATGTCTTGCCAATCCCTTCGTGCCCTGCCACCAGTGAGTCATGACATACCTGTAATATCTAGGCCTTGAAGGTCGACTTAGGAACCAAGAAGATTCGGCCCTTGTAATAGATGATGTCATCTATGACTATGAAGTTATCATCCCGTGTTTGCCCATCCATCACTTGACAAGCGAACTGATTTTGGGAGTATTCCATCAAGAGGTGGTCCTTCTAGTCAACTGATACATCTGTCATGGCATAAACTGATGGCCTCCTAGATAATGCATCTGCAACTACGTTGTTTTTCCCTTTGACAAATTCAATGTCAAAGTCATAGGCCTGTATCTTGCTGACCCACTTCTGCTGCCTCTCATTTAAGTCCTTTAGTTCCAAGAAGTACTGAAGGTCGTTGTGATCTGATTTCACCAAAAATCTAGCACCTACCAAGTATTGCCTGAATTTGGCCAAAGCGTGCATGATAGCCAGCATCTCTTTGTCGTAGATGGTGTAAAGTAACTCAGGACCCCTCAGTTTTCGGCTCTCATAGGCAAGAAGGTGCCTATTCTACATCAGTATGGCCCCAATGTCTTCTCCGGAGGCATCACACTCCAATGTGAAGGGTTGGCCGAATTCTGGTAAGGCCAACACGGGGCACGTGCTCATTACTTTCTTCATTCTGTCAAATGTGGTTTGGGCCTCTTCACTCCATCTGAAGGCCCCTTTCTTCATTAGATCGGTCAAAGGTGCACAAAGTTGGGAGAACCCTTTGACGAATCTCCTGTAATAGCTGCAAATGCCAAGAAATCCCCTCAACTCTATAAGGGTTTTAGGTGTGGACTGTTATCCCTGATCTCTAGGGATAACTAGGAGATCATGTCTCGAGGCCCACAGGTCCTAGACATGGAGTACCGAGAG
>ML785384.1:734686-744710 GCA_009831015.1 Picea engelmannii
TAGAAGAAGCCTGACGTCATTCCTAGGATGTTGACGCAGCTACCTTTGTATATGAGCAATTAATAATGTTTAATACATTGATTTAATTCAAGGATTGATTATCTTCATATTATTCCAGTGTTTATTGACAAGTAATATTATATATCATTGCCATTATTGCAAACATTGACTTCGCCAATATTTACTGCTATTTATGCTCATGTACATTTAATATTGATAGTCATTGATTAATGAAGTATTAACCACTGTTGCATGCACTAGTATCATTATTGTCTTGTCTCGCAAGCAGGTGCCTCTTCTGTGGTTTTTCTTCATTTGACTATCTTCTTGGCGGTAATCTGTGAAGGGGAAACTAACCTTAAGCCTTTGAGCCTTTTCCTTTCAAACCCCAGATTGCCAGGGACGTCTCCCTTGGGCTTAGCTACCCTAAATAGAAAGAGCCCCCCATCGAGGTGACAGTGGGTGGGGAAGCTCCTGTTACGCCAGTTTGACCCTTACCCTTCAACTACTTGACCTAAACTACAAACTGAGCGATAACATGGACCACTCAACTATGGCTTGAATCTTCTCCTTATGTACCTGTACCCCCTTAACTCCAATAATGTGTCCCAAGTAGAGGACCTCTGTCATTTCAAATTCACATTTGGACTCCTTGGGATACACAGATTGGTCCTCCATGATAGTCAAGATTTGTTCCACATGTCGAAGGTGTTCCACCCACGTCTTGCTATAGATTAGCAAGTCATCAAAGAATACAAGAAGATGCTTCCTCAATTGTTTGTTGAAGACATGGTTCATACATGACTGGAATGTGGCGGGGGCATTGGTTAACCCAAATGGCATCACTAAGAACTCATAATGGCCGTAGTGACATCTGAAAGCAGTTTTTGGGATGTCCTTCTCCCTCATTTTGATTTGATGGTAACCAAAGCACAAGTCAATCTTGGTGAAATAAACAACCCCATGGAGCTCGTCCAGTAGCTCATCAATCCTTGGAATGGGATACCCATTTTTGATCGTCTTCTTGTTTAGTGCCCTGAAGTCAATGCACATGCGCATTGTTCCATCCTTCTTCTTGACCAGTACCACTGAAGAGGAAAAAGGGTTGGAACTTGGTCTAATGTGACCCATATCTAAGAGCTCTTTGATTGCCTTCTCTATTTCGTCCTTGTACTTCTTTGGGTGTCTGTAAGGCGTGGTGATGACTGGCTTTGCTCCTTCCTCCAACTCAATGATATGCTCAAATCCCCTGTCTGGTGGCACACCTGGTGGGATAGGTCCAAACACCTTACTGTGTTTGTCAATGATCCTCTGGATCTCTGGTGCGTAGTGAATCTTCCCCTTTTTGTCCACACGTGTCAAAATCTTGCATTCAACAGCATACACGATCTCTTCTCTCCTGAAAATGGCCTCCATCCACTTCGCTATGACTACCTTGGCTGCGTTACCTGTCATGCCTCTGAGGACTACCTTTCTTCCACTTTCCTCTGTGAAAGACATTTCCATGGTCTTGTAGTTGGTGGTGATAGGCACCAACGTACTGAGCCACTGTACTCCTAGGATTATATTTGTGTCGGGGAGGTCCATCACATAAATATCTTGTACCAAACCATGCCTACCCAGTGTAAGGTTCATCCCTGGAATGTACCTGTCACATGGCATGGTGCGTCTTCCTGCTACCTCCACCTTGAATCCTTCAAATTCAGCTGTGGGTATATGCCTCCTCTATAGCAATGCTGAGTCAATAAAGTTGTGAGATGCACCCCCATCAATGAGCACTGACACCCTTTGCCCCTGTAACACTCCTCTCATCCTGAAGGTGTTGTACTTGGGTACCCCACTGATGGATGCCAATGTAGCTATCTCCTCTGTTGAACTGCCGTGACCTGTGCCCTCCTCCTCCGTAGGTTCGATGGTGTCTACCTCCATGTTCTGGATGTGGCCGAAATCATCATCCTCTTCATTATCTGATGTCACTTCTATGTAATGAACTTGGCCACAGCCCATACACTTGTGTGATGGGTTCCATGGCTCTTTGCATGTGTAGCATAGTTGTTTCACTCTCAGTTCCCTTCTAGTATTCTCATCTATCCTACCTCTGCCCCTGTCAAACCCCCTTGGGTCTCTTCCTCCTGGGTTCATTGGAGGTCTTTGGTCTCTACCTCCGGTGTTAAGAGGTGGTCTAGGCCCAAATTTTGTTTTTGCAGCTGGACCTAGGTCTCTCGTCCTCCAAATAGCATCTTGCAGGTTAGCAGGCTTAAAAGCCTTAACCCAACCCTTCAAGGGTTCCATCAAGCCCTCAGTGAAGAGCATCATAAGCCTAGACTGTGACACGTCCTGTACCATGACTGCTAGCCTCTGGAACTCCTCAATATACACCTCTGGTGCACCTGTTTGTTTGAGCTGTGTGAGTTCCCTGAAATGTAGCTCCGGGCCACCCTTGTCAAACCTATCAATGAGCCTCTGAGTGAACTCTGTGTATGATGGTATCTGATTGTGGCCAAGCATGGTTAATCCATGGTACCACCATTCATGAGCTTTGCCGTCCAGGTACATGGTGGCAAACTTGATGGCTTCCATCTCCCTCATAGGAGTAAGCTGCAGGTAAGTGTCTAGTTTTTGTACCCATGCCTGTGCAGTCATCTTGGCCGACCCATCAAAGTAGGGAATCTCCATCTTCCCAGCCCTGCGCTCAAACGCAGAGTTACTCCTGTGGTACGGCCTGGGCTTGTTTTTGAACTTGATTCCACAGTACTGATCTAGGGTGATCTGCCTCTGAACCGACAAATTAAATGAGTTGTACTCCTTGGAATACTGCTCAAACAGATCATCAAACTCATCTATATGGTTAAGTTGTGTGGGCTCATCTGTGAATGTGGGTAAGTATGGTCTAGGAGTAGCCCTGCTGCCTGTCTGTCCTTATGGTGCTCCCCCTCCATGGCTTCCCTCAGAGTGATGATAGGGAATGTGTTCCTGATGATACCTGTTTCCTCCATGAGATCCACTAGTCTCCTTGTTGGCATAAGATTCTGGACCTTTCCCCTTGTGATTCATTGCCATCAACATTTCGGCTATCCTTGTTTGGTTTTCATCCACCTTCCTTAAGGTCTCTGATATTTCGTCCCGCCCCTTACAGTTTGCCTCTTGGTTTTCCTGTAAGTGGGTGACCAATGTACTCTCGGTCTGATTTATGGATTTATGGAGTCCCTGTGCTATGATTGCCAAGCCCTGTGGCTCACTGTCCTCACTTGAACCCTCCATATCAGCTTCTGCCTCTTCTGTTTGTTTCCTCCTTCGGCCCATATAAATGTCACTGAATTTCTGCATGCACTAATCCTCACAGGCTGGGAGGATCAGAGCTCTGATACCACTGCAATGTTCCCAAGCCAATTTTTTTCGCTTGGAACACTAATTGACCACTGATTTACTTGTTTGTTTGTGTCTGTTTGCAGGTTGACCTCTCAAGTTTCGACCTTAGGGTTATATTTAGTTATAAAGCACAGATCTAAAGATAAACTGAATGCAAACACAAGATCTAACCAATACACAAGATATGGAACCCAAAAGCATAGATCTGACCTTTATTATTATGAAAAGCAAGAACCTGATACAAAATGGATGCAGATCTGGAATAACATCAGATGGCTCCAAGAGAGAATATACGAGCTGCTACAAAATGCTCCCGACAATACAAAACGAGCCTCCAAAGGCTGAATATATAATGAAGACCAAATACAATAAGAACCAGGGTCACGTCCAACCCCCCTGGCTGCTGGCACGTCCTGCTGAATAGATGAGAAGACCAAGATTTCGGCCCAGCTGAAGGAGATCTCCAAATGATGCCAAACTCCATAGAAAGATAGATTGGGGCAAGTGGAACCCCTCCTTGAAGTCTGAAGTCCAGATGCCAAGTATTACCCCTCCAAATTGTTGAAACCCTAATCAAGACTACGCCCTCATGAATCCCTGAAGTGCCCAATAATTCAGCCCTGATGAAGGAAGCCTCCAAATCCCCTGAAACTCTCTAGAAAGGTAGATCAGGCTGCCACAAGCCACTGGGAGAAGTCTCATGGTCAGATCTGAGGTGTAACCCCCTCAAACTGACAAGATATGAATCACAGTTGCACCCTCCTTCTCTCAAAACCGTCTCAAAGTTGTAGATAATAATTTGGCCGAAGTAACTCTCCAAAAATGCTCCCAAACTGATGAACAAGGCCCTGCAAGCAATACCCAAATGCTAGAATGTTACTAGACCCTGTCACAAGGCTGGATCGAACTCTTCTTCATGAAATGATGCGCCCCTGTTGGAAAACCCTCAAGGGTACGACCCTGCTTCCCTTCTGGATTGATGATGTAGCCTGTGAAGACTACAGAATGGTGTGGGTGGAGTATTTCATCCCCGAGACCAAGCTTGGAACATGGTGAGTGGAATCTTTCACCATTGAGTTGTTCTCTACGGTTTGTAATCTCAAAACCCTCAAAACTGTGTGCTCAAGAGCTCAACAACCCAATACAATAATATCCAAGATGAGTGAGAGATGTGCCCTAGCCTTTCCTTTATACTTCCATTCTATTTCTCTGTTGAGTTAGTTAACCCCTAGGTTCAACTCCTAACTCAACCTCCAACGTTCTAATTCTTCATTGAGTTACTTTTTACCCTTTTTACCTTTTTCCAAGTCAACTTCAAAATATAACATTGAGTTAGCTGACCTTTCCCCATGCTGCATGAGACTATGGTCTAGTGGGGATGGCTAGACCACTAAGTCTTTCCAAACCTCTTCATCAAGAGGTGGGGGACGTTACAAACAAGAGGTCAAAGACAGACCTGTTGGGCAGCCTTCTAGTTCCTCAAAAATCTACAAAGGATTAGATCTAAACCTTAAGGTGCAAACACTCTTGGGCATTAGGACTAGACCTTGAAGAAAATGGTTACGAGGGTGCAAACACTCTTGGGCCCTAGGTGCCATTTTCCTTCTTCTTATTCCACTAGGTCAAGGATCAAAGACTAAGGTTAAAACCCTAAAGTGCAAACAATTTTGGGCCTTAGGCTCTTAACCCTAGCAAATAATGCTTTCACAAAACTTGAACAATAGAAACTTTTTGAAGGAGAGAAGCACTTATGTCTCCTTCCTAGGGTTTCAACAAGACAAAATAACTTGCAACAAGATAGTAATTAACACTTTAAAGTTTAAACATTAGCAAAAGACATGAAATTGAAGAAATTACTTCCTTTTCCAAGTTGCTAGGCCATACAAAACCATAGTTGCAGAAATATATCATCCAAGAAAGCAAACACATCCAGAAAAGATGCTTCTCCAAAGTTGCACATGAGATCAAGAGACCAAGAGAGAGAAATAACAAACTTTTTAGAGTTGCCCTCCCACAAATGTGAAAGGGAATGATGATGAAAATGAATGGAGTGGTAGCCTTATTTATAAGGAAAACCCTAACTCTGCAAAAGTCACAAAATGAAAAGTCATGTCTCTTTAAGTGGGGCCGACCCCTTAGATTTGCCTTTACAAATGATAAATATGCAAAAATAATACAAAAATGGCCACACGTGTGGTGATGTCATGCCCTCAATGTGTTAGGAGGGATTCTCCAAGGCCATGTGTCATCGTCCAAGGTGCAAAAGAGGCGGAAGCATGCTACATTCTCTCTCAAAGTTGTCATGGGAATCCAAGTGGCAGCAAACCCCATCATCTCTATCAAACCCTAGCATGATGTCATCACCAAAAAGCCCAACGTCCAAGGTGCAAGGGGTGGCATCCGAAGAGGAGAAGGTTGTGCATTGTCTCTGGGTGTCCTCCAATAATCTCCCAGTGAAACATCCTCCATCCAGTGTAAGATAACCTTTGGGATGCAGAGCTTAGGGTGTGGGATTTCTACCCATCTCGGTGCCATCATGACCAAATCTGTCAAAATCAAGCCCATCTATCCATCGTCCAAGGTATTGAAGATGTGAGAGCTCGTGTCTCAATTTGTCAAGTCACTAGGTGAATCATTGCTCTGCATCACATGTGCCAAATCCTGCAAATAAAGGCACAATGCCCTGGGTGAAAGCTTGGGGCGTCCTTTAAAGAACCATTTCAGGGGCATCCAAATCAAAATAGAGTATGAAATCAAGTAAACCAATGTTCATAAGATATAGTACTTAAATCATGCAAAGTAAGTTGTTACTTAAGATGTAAGTCATATGAATAATTCACTTTAGTATCCCGTCCAAGTATCACACCAGTTCAGGGAAGTTGGCAAGTTTGAATATGGGAGGGCTTTCATCAAACCCTATTAGGTGTGCCAACCGAAACAATGAAAGAAAACACCTAGGTAGAGGGATATGTCTCGAGGGAAACAGTGAAAGAAAAAGAACCCTTAAAGAGTAAGTGTGATAGTGGTACATGTTGGGCTTACTTCATGGCTTATGGTGTCATTTAATCCATTTTTATGAGTGCCTTTGTGGAGGGTGCGCTTTCTCTTGAGTTACAACTCCCTAAGTGCTATTTTTTCCAAACCCCTTTATTTGCCTTTTTATTTGTCCTCTTATCATATTTGCAAGTCCCCTTTTATAAGGTTTCAAGCTGTAGCATCACTGCTTAGGACTGGGGTGAGCATGGAAAGGGTAGAGCTCAAGTTTGGATTGGCTTTTGAGAGTCCTTTGCTATTATTCCTTTCTTTCTTTAGCATCATTCTTTTATTCTTTTAGCAACAACTGCAATCAATCTCTAGGCCTTCAACTCCTCTTCTCATGAGAGAATAGACCATGACCCATTATCGAAGTTTAGTACACTGTGACTGACTCCAGGATGAAAAGTGTTAAGTATGGTGGGAAACAAAACGTTACCCTTGAGGGCCCCCCAATAGTACCTGTTTTCCCTGGGCGGTGATGTCAATTTTCACATGCAACTCTATGTGACTAATTTCAGATCTGAAAATTGCTTCCTGGTGATCCAACAGTAAACCTTAGCTATTATCACTGAACAACTTTAGACTAAAATTATGACATAAAATTTACAACAGTAGAAACATCAAAATCTGAGATAAATCGTTTAGACATTTGAGACACAAATTTTATGTGCTGTAAATGTCAATTTCAGAAATTTTCCAAAGGAAAAACCAGCCTTCTTTACAACCAGAAAAATCGCCAAAACAGAGGACGAAATCTGTCCTCACCAGTTCAGAAAAATCAGCAACCAAACTCAACAAATTACCTGGAAAAATCTCCAATCAACAACTTGCTACAGGTCACCTGTATGCCCTGCTGACGTCAGCCATACGGCTGCTGATGTCAGCTTGCATGGACCTGCTTTCCTGCTCAAAAATTCGCACATATAGCTGGTCTGCTACCCTCACATGTGTGACCTGTTGAACGGATCTGTACAGTCAACACATGTGGTCTGTACCACACAGCTGGCCTGTTTTCCTCACATGCTGCCTCTTCTCCACATGTGCAACCTCTCTCCTCTTCAGCTGCAGCCTCTCCTCCACATGTGCGGCTTCTCTCCCTACCAAGAACAAAGATAGAAAGACCAGAAAACCCTAGGCCAGATTTGCTAGGTGCAGAAATTCCCTTGCTGAAATCTCCATCCTCCTAGCACAAGTGTTTACTTATGCTAACTACATTATGTCACAATGAAATGTCACAATCTCCTCTCCTTTTATAGGAGTCCAATGAGTGAGTTTAGGAGCCCTTCCTAAACTCAACAATTAATTAGAATATTTTATTCTTCTTTGTGGGTGTGAAACCCCAACACAAGCCCACAAAGCCCATCAACTTGCCCATGAGGCCCTAGCCTCATCCCAAGGGCGTTTTCACTGAAACGAAAGGCTAATCTGGTGCCAACAAAGATTCCCACATGCCAGACACCATGGCTTCTAGTGGGAATACCTCCCGAAGCTACAAAATCATCAACACTCCCTCTTAGCGAGGGAGGTATTCTCTACCACTCCTAGTTTGTTTATGAGGTAGAAAAACTTCCCCTTCATTAGGGGTTTGGTGAGAATATCTGTAATCTGCTTGTCTGTGGAAATGTGCTGGAGCTTCACTGCTCCCTTCTGTACTCTGTCTCTGATGAAGTGGTATCTGATCTCAATGTGTTTTGACATATCGTGAAACAATGGATTCTCTAATAGCTTGATACAACTCTGATTGTCGCAGTGAATCATGGTGGGCTCGAACTCTTGACCAAATAATATTGCAAGAAGCTTGCAAAGCCAGATAGCCTCACAACTTGCCAAATTGGCTGCCGTATACTCTGCCTTTGCTGAGCTAAGTGCCACGAAAGTCTGTTTCCTACTGTACCAAGAAATCACTGCTGATCCAGGCTGAAATAACCACCAGAAGTGTTGTTCCTGTCCACTGCACTACCTTCCCAATCTGAGTTTGAATATCCATGCAACCTCACTCCATCACCTTCGACATATCTCAGACCAAATCCAACTGTACCCCGAAGGTACTTGAGCACATGTTTTGCTGCTACCCAATGCACCTGCCTCGACTCAGCCATGAATTGATTCAAGGTGTTTAAAACAAAACAGATATCTGGCCTGGTATTAACCAGGTACATCGACCCACTCAACTCCTTATACATCGTGAGATCCACCAAATCGGAATATAAAGCCCCCAGCGTATTCGTCTCCTTTGTATCTCAACTGCATACTTCCCCTGTCCAAGGAAGATCTCGCCTAGCTGCTTCCACACCTCTAATTCCTTTTTGCCCCTGTTAATGAGCTTCTCAGCTTCCGTGAGAAACAAATCATCGACATATAACACCAATATGAGAGGATCCTTACCAACCTGTACGAGATATAGATTGGGGTTTGCGTCACTCTTGGTGAAGTCCAAGATCTGCAAATACCCATCAATCTATTGAATTTTTAATGGTGACTCGAGCACATGTAGTTTCTTTTCAATTTAGCATGAACTTGAACCATAAACAACAATACAATAGTTGCAGTAAACCAAGATCACAAGAAGTATAACCATGCATAAGACACAAGAAGTTATCTTGGGAAAACCCTTCTCAAACAAGGGAAAAACCCAACAACCCTTTGCTATATTGCAAAGAGAAAAAACCCTCTTCACAAAAAAACCTAGTGCACACAATAGGGTGCTCTATGACCAAGAAAGATAGCGCAAGAGAAGTGTGCACCAAATTTCAGCTCTCCAAGTAATGCGTTGTGAGTGAATGATATGATCCTCAATGGGGATCTGTCTCTCTAATATATACATGACCTAACTCAACGAATAGACATGTCTATTGGCATTGTTGCCGTCCTTATACACACTTGCAAACGTGAGCTAAGTYCGGCTCACTTAGTGTGTCCTTGGAGGCACAATGCCTAGGTTCACAGCCCACGCTGTCACTTTGACTGGAACCTCTTCCGTCTAGGCTTACTCCTAGGGAAGCCAAAGGGGGTAGACCTTAGTGACTAGATGTGTTTAAGTTAAGTTCTAGGAGTTAGTTTTAATTTCTTAAGGTTAGAGGGGATCTATTCCTAAGATGCTAGGGCAACAATGCAAGATGCAAGGGTTAGCATGAAAAGCAAGCCTTTTCCCTAGGTCAACTAAGACTAGTGCCTAGAAATTGGGCAAGGGGTCAATTATGTTAAAGGGTTGTTCTTTACAAAATATTACAAGTTACTTACAAATTTACAAATAAATCCAATTAAAGAATACCATGTACAATTACTTACAATCAAAGAATACTAGGATACAAATGATACAAAACAAGCTAACCATGTTTTACTTCTTATGTGTGTAGGATGTCAAAAGACTAAAGCATTACATCACATCACCACATTTATGAGATCATCATCAACACATCATTCTCATCATGAGCAAGATCAACAACAACTTAAGAAGATTTAGAAGACTTAGCACAAATGTTGTTAAGATTATCAAAGATGATCCACACTCTTAATTATTAAATCCCCAAGTATTCTATTAGGTTTGGTCTAGGGTTTAATTATTAGGCTTTTCTTAAGATTTATCAAGTTTTAATTAGCTTTCACCAAAGCCTCCTCC
>ML785384.1:785053-814726 GCA_009831015.1 Picea engelmannii
TACATGCAACTATAATAACCTACATGCAACCATAATAACTGACATGAAAACACTATAAACAAAGATCATCTACATCAAACCCTAAAACGCATCCAGAAACCCCCAGTGTATCAGATCTGCATGTTAGAGCAGTAAGATCGTAGCAAATATCTTGATCAGCCGGATCAGGGATATTTCAGTTTTGGTCTTAGTCTTGGCATTGTATTGGCAATCTATTATTGAGGAAGTTTTGCTGGGTTTTCTCCCCCATGAGGGTTTCCCAGGAAAAAATGTTGCGTACCTTGTGATTGTGTTTCTTTCAGTGATCCTCTTTATGTTGTTTCGGAAATGCATTAAATGCTCATGTAATTTGGAAATAACCTAATAACAACAGTAAAAACTTAACATTTTCTCTTCATGTGGATATCTTTCTCCTTCACCTAACCCTGCATTTATAATCTTGAGTTATGACCGAATCAAACATAACCCTAATCTCCAAAGAGATTAACAGTTGAGAGTAGATCTCAACTCACTTGAGATCAAAGGCTAAGATTCATTTAATTCTCTAATGCTAATAACCTTAGCATTTCATTAATTTAAACTCAATTTAATTATAAAAAACACTGTACTTTAATAATTTCTTTAATTAATGTAAATTACTAAGGTTTGAAGGATTTGGATGACTTCCACACGTCTAGACACTTAGACCTGTGTGGAAGTACTTGTCCGATGCTACAAACATCAACACTCCCTCTTAGTGAGGAAGGTACTTCTGGAAGATCCGCCTAGAACTGGTCGTCCCTCCACTCCCAAGACAATGTCCCACACATCATCCTGCACTATGGCATCCCACCAACCTTGCTGGTTTGCTGCTTCTTGAACATTGGAAGACTCAGAATCAATGATGCTACTCATCAGTGCCACGAAGTTTAGAAACTTCTTCGAAGGCCTGTTCTCCCTGAATATGCTCCTAGGGGCCTCAACATGTCCTGAGCATTCCTCAATGTTTGGATGAACCATCCGGGTCTCTTGATAGAACTGGAAGGGGCTAACTCCTCCCCACTTGAAGGTTGACTCCCTAAACTGGAAACCTCCGAATGCTATTCTCCCTTTGGAGCCTCCTGTTCCTCGTCTTCTGTCACTGACCTTGGTCCACACACATTTGAATGTATAAGATCCAAGATCCCCTTGGACCTACTCTCGTTGCTTGGAAAAGCAGCCTTGGCATTCTTGCTAAGTGCACACCGTTTGCACACGCCCTATTGCTCAACACTGAAATCTGGAGGATTAGTGACAATCTCCCTCAGAATCGGCAATGCCCTGTAGTGCAGGTGTCCCATCCTCCTATGCCATAACTCACACATGTTGTCACTGTAATGTACCAAGGCCTGAACATGCTTACCTTGTAACCTGTATAAATTTCCCTCTCTAACGCCAATGCTCACTGTCGTGTCAGGGCTAGCTCCCTTTGGACGTATGAGTACTTTCCCTTTATTGAAGATGATGAAAAAAACCCCGTCCTCCATAACTGAGATTGAGAGAAAATTCTCCTTCAGTCCTGGTACATATAACACATCTTAGGCTTCCAACGAACCACTTGACTCAAGCTGGAACAAGATAGTTCCTTTCCCCTTCACTGCATACTTGGTATTAACACCAAGCTCCACATGGATCCCTGAGTCCTTCTTTGTCAGATTGCTGAATAACTTTTGTGCTTCTGTCCTATTTTTTGCCCACTGAGAAAAGAAAAATACAACCAACAACCCAATGCCTCTGCTTCTGCTATACGGCCCTGTACCAGTGTCCTATACAAATTGTAAGTGCTCTGCACGGCCTATACAACGCGTATGTACGTGCCCTCGACTTCCTGTCCTGTGTGTATGTCCCTAAGATACTTGTCCGACGCGTATGTACGCGCCCTGGACCACTTGTTCGATGCATATGTACATTCCCTGGACCACTTTTTCGGCTCGTATGTACATGCCTTGAGCTATCTTCTCGACGCGTACGACACTATCTGCGACTTTGTATGGCCTGTACCTACGGCCGATTTGTTGCTCAGATCTGTCCTTTCTATTAGATATGTTTGTTGTTGCCCACTTGCTTCTCTTCTCCTTTGAACTGAGTTGATCTCTAGATGAAAGTCCTTCTTCACCCTTGCTGAGATCCTCTTGAGTCACAGTCCTTCGTGTTTCAAGTACTCAATGTCTCTACTGTGTTTCTTGTGTATTTGAAATTTGTCTCCCTCTTAGAGTGCAAGCTATGATACCATGTTAAACTGATCACATTCTGATACAATGTTGAAAAATCTCAATCCCCAACACCTAGATAAATTACTACCTTGTGTTTTTCCTTGCTGATAATTAAATTACAACAAAGAATAAAATATACTGGCTGGAAATAAATAAAAACAGTGGAAGCAAAACTGGAAACCAAACTTCACACATGCACACATAAATTCTTCCCTTCAAATCAACTTTTCATTCGTAATGACTCCAAGCTTACAAGGGGTCCCTTACTGGGAAAATGCCCCATTGAGGAAAAACACAAATTGAACAAACCTAGCAACTCTGGCCCTGAAGAAGCCCTATGCTGAGATGTCCCTGGATGACCTTGTACAATCTGTACGTGCCCTGTCCAGCCTGTACAATGCATATGTATGCGCCACTAACTATCTATTTGGCGCGTGACCACCTACCCGACATGTATGTATGCGCCCTGGACCACCTGTCCGGTACGTATGTTCATGCCTTGGACCACCTGTCCGGTGCGTACAATGTTGCTCGCCTGCAGATCTTGTCGTTGTACGATTTCTACCCAGAAATCTGTCCTTCGATTTCTGGTTGCTGGTTTTCTTCTCCTGCTGCACCTTTGCACTTTCCTCTTTTGGACTTGATCTTTAGATGAAAGTCTTCCACCTTTGTTGAGATCGCCTTGAATGACAGTCCTTCTTGACTCAAGCACTTGAGCTAAAGTCCTTCTTTGCTCTTTTGTCCTTGATCCCCTTGAGTCACAGTCCTTCGTGACACAAGCACTTGAGCAAAAGTCCTTCTTTGCTCTTCATGTAGATATCTTTCTCCTTCACCTAGCCTTGCTTTTATAATCTTGAGTTATGACTGAATGAAACATAACCCTAATCTCCAAAGTGATTAAACCCTAATCTCCAAAGTGATTAACAGTTGTGATTAGATCTCAACTCACTTGAGATCAAAGGCTAAGATTCATTTAATTCACTAATGCTAATAACTTTAGCATTTCATGAAATTAAACTCACTTTAATTCTAAAAAACACTTTACTTTAATAATTCCTTTAATTAAAGTAAATTACTAAGGTTTGAAAGCTTTGGACGACTTCCACATGTCTAGACACTTAGAACTATGTGGAAGTACTTGTCCAATGCTACAAACATCAACAAGTATGATCTCCCTTTCACTTTAGGCCAGCTCCTAGAGACCAAGGGGGGTATCCCAATATTTCCAACTACACACCTCAATACACGTTAGATAGATCGGTGCCTTAGGAATGTCCAACCAAGAGTTAGGGCATAAACCACTAAATGTAGAGAGGGTTAGGAGCTACTTTTTAGAGTGCTGAGATCTGATATAAATATTCTACAGCAGAAAATACAAACCAACACTATAAAACCACTCTTTAAATGATGAAAAATATACCGCTTATCGCACAAGAGTGAGATCTTGTTGCACAAATCAAGGGTGAGTGATATACATGAGTTGTACCTTGATTGTTTTCTGTAAATTGGACTAGCTTGCTGCTGTCCAAAGGTTCCAGAATCTGATATATGACAGAAAATGCAAAAAATTGCATATTTGGACCATAAAAAGTGACCCAAGAGTTCTTAAAAGCACTTGGGATGAAGATCCTTGGGTACTCTTTGCTGGGACAAAGATATATTAGTGCAAAAACAGCCCAACAACAATCTAATGCTAGTGCAAATGAGATTTAACCAAAAAATTACTTCAGACTTGCAAAAAATGGTGCAAATCTCCCTACGGTTTCACCAAAAATCTCCAAAATGAAATCTCAAAGCAATGAACCACTTTGGAGATGATTTTCACCGTTAGAATACGTTAGATAAGCTTGATAAACAATTCCAAAATGAAATAAGAGCAAGGGTAGGGTAGATTTCACCTTTCTAGGTTTAAACCCTAGCTCGAGGGTTTCAACAATTCTGATTTTTGTTGCTGTGATTAATTTCCAGAATTGAGTGGAATCTTAAATCAGCCACAATAACGTTAGATAAGACAATAAACAACAAATTAAGAGGGTTGATTTGCCTCCTAGAGCCAAAAATCAACAATTTAGCACAATCCCATGGAGGAAAAAGTCTAGAAAACAAAGATAAACCGTTAGATTTATTCTAGACAGCAAGATAAAATATTTTTGACGGTTCATATCTTTTATATTTTTTTGTGTTTTTGTATTTTATGAACATAAAAGAAAATAATTAAATTTTAGGGTTTTTGGTTGGTGAATGTTGGGATTTAGGGCATAGCCTTATCTCCACCTAGGGCTTATGGGGTCAAGAAGTATGCCCCTCTAAGAATTGATTATCCCCGTTTATGGATTAGAACTAGAGAATAGGGCCACAAGGCTAGTAGTCTCTTACTAATCAAGACAAATCATGATAATCAATGCCCTACAAGAAGGGTTTCCTCAATGGAAGAACCTTCACCAACAAGATCAACAAAAGACTTAGAAAGAATGCTCGAAACCCTTGCCAAGGAGTGTTGATGTTTTAGTAGCATCAGACATGTACTTCCACGTTGGCTTGTGTCTAGCACGTGGAAGTCATCTAATGCCTCTTAGGACTAGGGAATTCACCTTAGTTAAGTGAATAATTAAAGTGAACGATCTTTTAGAATTAATGGAGATTAGTAACTTAAGTAACTTAAATTAAGTCGTCGCCATTGGATCTAAAAGTGAATGTGAGATTAGATCTCAGCTTTTGATCACTTTGGAGATCTAGTGTTTTGGTTAGTGATTGATTTGGTCAAATCTCAAGATTATAAAAGGCAACCTAAGTGAGAGGAGACATAGTGATGGTACACAAAGAGTGAGTAAACATTCAGGTGTACATGGTAGGGGCCAAAGAAAGGGTGCAAATGGGTAGCAAGGGATATAACGACCAACCAGCAAGATCGAAGGACTGATCTTGATTTTTGTAGGGCTTGGCTATTTGCTGATTTATATTTCCTCTGAAGGGCCATTATCCCAGGACAAAAGCCTTGATTTTATAGCAATAAAATCATCACAGATCTGGTTTTCCCACAAGGGTTTTTCCAGGGGTATTTACCCGAGATCACGTGTGCAAATGTGTTTGGTTTCTGTTTAATGGTTCTGGTGAATTTATCGTTAATAACCTAGCTGTACTATTATTTAGTAAATGTGTTTTGCTCGGAATTAATGGTCGGGTGCTAGGTTTACAGAATTTAACAAGGAGCATAAAAACTAATGAAGACAATAGACAAACCCTTACCAAATTGTTTTAGAAAGGAAGGAAAAAATACAAACCCTAGACGTCCTCTCTCCAAGTAGTGCAACTCAATGGATTGATCTTGCTAGTTTATGTAGAAATTGAACAAATCATAATAGTCTTTGAAAAAATATGCCAAGAAGAATAACCAGGAAATATAGAGGTCCAAGAATTGACACCAAAAATGCACCAAGTAAAGATCTTCTATTAAATGGCTCCAAGAATAATCTCCAACAATTCACAACAAAATGAGTGAGAGGAGTGCTTTTATTTATAGATGAGGTTATCAACTCCTCTCTACTCTTTATTCCCTAAGATTAGTCTATAAGGAATAAAATAACATGACTTGTCATCCACACAAATCGGAGATTAAGTAAAAAATACAAGGAATAAAATAACATGACTTGTCATCCACACAAATCGGAGACTAAGTCAAAAATACAATTAAATGATGCTTTTCATTGTGAAAATCCACATAGAAGGGGACGGCTTCAATAAAATATGCTCCAAAAATGCTCAAATAATGTCTGTAAATCCATGAAATATGTTTCCAAATCTTGACCATGTCCATACCTAAGGTCAAGGACCCTCCATGTGAAAAAATGGGTCATAAAACCCCCAACAACAAAAATGACGTCAAGTTTCTAAGAAAAGACCAATTTGTCTTTGTTGTGCAATGTTCCATCAAAAAATGATCTTGGGAGGGCTCAAAATACGGAAAGGAATATTCCTTGGCCATTACTTCTCCAATGTAGGGACGACTCCACCCCAAAATAAAGCCCTAAAGTGGACAACTTCTTCAAATTTATGCAATAGTGGTCAAAGAGAGATCATAAAGTGCATCCACATCAATGGGCAAGTGTGAAATAACCCCAAACAAGTGCTAAGTCACATAGGTGACCTCCACATCATTGATTTAGGCTCAAAATAAGCCCCAACTTCCTCATGAAGTGCCCCAAATGAAGTCGCCCCCATTTAATGAAAAAAACACTTTAAAAAATGCCAAAGGAGGGGGATGTTCTGACTTTTGACACATGGAGGGTGTATAGGATGTCCATGCGAATGAAAATAGCTCGTCTTGGAGAGGGTGAAATGTTTCGGCCAATTTTTTTGTTTTTTTTGTTCTGTGTGCTTCCTTTAGTTTCTTCTTATAAGCATTTATTCAAACAGTTCATATATAGCAATTTGTACAGCAGTAAAGTAATGGTGGATAGAAGCTATAATATGTTATGATATCAGCAAGAAAAAACACCACCAAATCTATTCCAATTTATCACTAACTCAAAGAAATGAATACACAGCAGAGTGGTTTTACAACTGATATCAACTTTATAGATCTAACCTCATGACAGCATTGTTACAGATCTGATATATGAAGAACAAGTGACTGTCGTAGGTTGTTTTGATGGTGATTCGTTCCCTTTTTATAACTGTTTGCAATGATAATCCTGTGGTGATATTACAGCGACCTCCCACTATGCAAAATCGTGCCTTGGAGTGAAGATCTTTGTCCCAGAATGAAGTAACTTGCCCAGCAATCTTATGACTCATCCCAATCTTCAGATAACAACCCAGCACTAGTGTAACGCTTCCCAGCTAAGAGGAGACTTGCCCAGCATGGGAGAAAATCGACCAGCGAGAGAAATATTCGTCCAAGGGCACAGGAATCGACCCCCAGCCTCTCAAATATTCTCCCAGCAAGACACACGACCTTCCTGCAGTCAGTAACTTGGCCCACAAAGAGAAAAACGTTGCCTTTCACAAAGATTTGTGCCCAACTACAAAGTAATACGTCCAGCATTAAGAAATTCGACTGCCACAAGGATTCATTCGGTCTCCCTTCTCAGAAATCACAACCTGTAGTCTTAGTTCGAATTCTCTTCAACCCAACTCGGCCTCTCAAATGAAATTCGACCCATACACCCCAAACTCCATCACCAAACAAATAACTCAGCTACAAACGAAGGAATACCACAATGAATAGAAATACCTCAGATTTGCAATAAAGCACAATGAAGAAATCGGTGTGATCTCTTTCCAAAATGTCTGACTAGGGTGGGTGGTTTCACCACCGAAGCCAATCTCTGAAAGTTCCTCCTAGGGTTTCCGTCCCAAGAGTTCCAAACCACAATGAGCTCTCTCAATGAGAAAATTAGAAAATATAAAAAATGCTAGGAATGAGAGAGAGCGCTCTCCTTTTTCCCTTTTATTTGTTCGTTGACTCTTTTGCAACCCTTTTACCCTTTTAATCACGTTAAGCGACGTTTCATATTCTCCTAAGTCACTTTAGGCGCTTTTTCCTTTTTCCCCCTTTTAATTATCTAATGTCGTTTTGTTAGGCACTTTTCCCTTAGGACATTAAATAATTAATTAATTCCCTTCTTAAGGACTATAGCCTATGGGAATCACTTAGGCTACTACGTCCAAGTCCCATGATCACTCGGAAGGGGACATGACAGTCCTCCCTCCCTGAGATTGCTTGTCCCCAAGCAATTTCAGATTCGGGTGCTGCAAAATTTGTTCACTCTCCCAAGTGGCATCTTCTGCAGGCAACTCTCTCCATCTGATCAGATATTCCCTGATTATCCTGTTCCGAAGCTTCTTTTCCCGAACCTCCAATACTTCCTCAGGAACTAGTACTAGCTGCCCCTCCTCGTCCAACGGAGGTAGTTCTGCTAAAGTTGTGATGTGTTGTCCCAATGCCTTTTTGAGACATGAGATGTGAAACACGTTATGAATCTTACTCCCTTCTGGAAACTCTAGTTCATAGGTCACTTCATCAACTCTTCTGGTCACCTTATAAGGTCCGTAAAATCGTGCTTAAGTTTTTCTGCACCACTCTTCTTCAGAGAAGACTGTCTATATGGCTGCAGCCTGAGAAATACCAAGTCCCCTACCTCGAAGGTGTGCTCGACCCTGTGTCTATCTTCATATATTTTCTGTTGGTTGTGGGTCGTCTCCAAGTTATCCTTAAGAGCCTTAGGAATGTTTTGGCTCTCCTGAATCCAGTCTTTGGCCTTGGGAGCCCTGTTGTCCCCAAATGCCAAGTCTACAAAGGATGGGGCATCATATCCATATAATGCCCTAAATGGTGACATCCCCATAGACATATGATAAGTGGTGTTATAACAATGCTCCCCCAAATGTAACCACTTAACCCATGTCTTCTGTTGCCCAACCACGTAGTTATGCAAATACCCCTCTAACCATTTGTTCACTATCTCTGTTTGGCCATCTGTCTGTGGGTGATAACTCGTACTGGGAGTCAACTCTGTGCCTGTGAGCCTGAACAGTTCCTGCCAAAAAGCACTCATGAATCGACTGTCCCTATTACTAACAATATTTTTTGGCAACCCATGGAGCCTAAATATCTCCCTGAAGAATAAATCTGCTACCTGTGTTGCCTTGTTCTCTAAGGATATGGAAAAGAAATGAGCGAACTTGGTCAACCTATCGACCACCACATAAATGCAATCTCGGCCTTGTGTCTTTGGCAGCCCTGTGATGAAGTCCATTGATATGCTCTCCCATTTCTGCTCCGAAATGGGCAGTGGCTGAAGTAATCTTGCAGGGTGGGTCTGCTCCACCTTATTCTGTTGACAAGTCACACACTCCCGCACATGTCTCAATACATCATCTTTGAGGCCCTTCCATGAGAACCTCTCTCTGATCTTCCTGTATGTCTTGAAATATCTTGGATGCCCAGTTAAAGGTGTGTCATGCATGGATTTCATAATTTTCTCCTTTAATTTGGACTCTGGAACCAAGTATATGCGATCCTTGTAGTAGATGATATCATCTACCACCTCGTACCTGTCATCCTGCACGCTGTTATCCATCACCTCATAAGCAAATTTGCTCTTGGAGTACTCCACCAGGAGCTCGGATTTCCAATCTGTAGATATCTCTGATAACGAGCACAACTCGGGTCTTCTGGATAGAGCATCAACAACTGCATTGTTCTTTCCTTTGACGTACTCAATATCGAAGTCATAGGCTTGTACTTTACTGACCCATTTCTGCTACCTTTCGTTAAGATCCTTTTGCCCCAAGAAGTGCCTCAAACTGTTGTGATCAGTCTTGACCACAAACCTCCCACCTACCAGGTACTGTCTAAATTTTTCCAATGCATGCATTATGAAGAGCATTTCCTTGTCATAGATGGAATAAAGTCTCTCGAGGGTGGAGAGCTTCCTGCTCTCGTATGCAATAGGATGCTTCTGCTGCATCAAAACCGCTCCTATGCCCACACCAGATGCATCACACTCTAACACAAAGGGCTGAGTGAAATCAGGAAGTGCCAAAATGGGGCAAGAACTCATCACTTCCTTCATCTTATCAAAGGTCTTCTAAGCCTCTTTTGTCCAACAAAAAGCCCCTTTCTTCGTAAGATCTGTAAGAGGGGCAGTCAACTGAGAGAATCCCGACACAAAGCGCATGTAGTAACTACAGATTCCATGGAACCCTCGCAAATGCGTGATATCCTTAGGTGGTGGCCAATCTAGAATAGTGTGTATCTTCTCCCTGTGAACCTGCACTCCTTGTGCGCTGACTATATGCCCCAAGTAGAGAACCTCTGTCATACCGAATTCGCACTTAGATTCCTTGGCCTATAAGGGCTGCTCATCCATAATGCTTAGAATCTCCTCCAAGTGCGCCAAATGCTCCTCCCAAGTCTTACTGTAGATCAAGAGATCGTCAAAAAATACCAATAGGAACTTCCGCAACTGCTTTCTAAATATGTGATTCATGCATGACTGAAAAGTGGCAGGCGCGTTGGTCAATCCGAAAGGCATGACCAAGAACTCATAGTGCCCATAATGGCACCTAAAGGCGGTTTTATGAATGTCCTCCTCACGAAATTTGATCTGATAATATCCGGATCGAAGATCAATCTTCGAGAAATACACTGCTCCGTGCAGCTCATCTAGCATCTCATCAATCCTGGGTATAGGGTACCTATTTTTTATTGTTTTCTTATTCAAGGTCCGATAATCAATACACATTCGCATTGTCCCATCCTTCTTAACCAAGACCACCGAAGAAGCGAAAGGACTGGAACTAGGTCTTATGTGCCCCATGTCAAGCAACTCCTTGATTGCTTTTTCTATTTCATCTTTGAACTTTTTGGGATGCATGTACGGGGTGGTGATCACTGGTTTGGCCCCCTCTTCAAGTTCGATGGTGTGCTCAAAACCTTTGTCAGGAGGTCTCCCTGGAGGTATCTGCCCAAATACCTTGTCATGTCAGCATGATAGTGCCTTTTGCCTTCATCATCTGTCTGGGACGTAATAAAGCACTGTGCTGCATATACTACATCTCCATGTCTGAATATGTCTTCCATTCTTTTGTTTGACACTACTGTAGGGGCATTGTTCGCCATGCCTCGCAGTACAATCTGTTTCCCTCATGGCGTGAAGAACTTCATGTTCATCTGTTTGTAGTTTGTGGTAATGTCCCCCAATGTCTGAAGCCACTGAACTCCCAACACTGCATCTGAATCTGCCACATCCACCACATAAAAGTCTTCTATCAAAGTGTAGTTACCAATTGTCAAGGCCAATCTATAAATTTTCTTTGTGCAAGACACATTAAATTCGTCGGCCACTGCTACTTTGAACCCCTCAAAGTCCTCTGTAGCTACTCGTCTCCTAGCCACCCAGGCTGCATCGATAAAGTTGTGGGTTGCCCCACCATCAATCAAGGTCGTGACTCCCTGTTCCCTTATGACTCCTCTAACTCTGAAGGTGTTGTATCTCGGGGTACCAGATAATGAGGCTATAACAACCTCCTTGGCCTCCTCACTATGCTTCCCCTCTGTCTCTTCCTTCTGCTCCTTGCCCTGCTCAGGAGCAACCTCCTGCTCCTCCTCCTCATCGGAATTTGAATGTACCTCAATATAATGGGCTTGACCCTTCCCCTGACACCTGTGTCCTGGTACCCATGGATCTTTGCAGTGGAAACAAAGATTCTTTCTCCTTGGCTCATTTCTTGTCATCTCGTCCAACCTTTCCTTACTCGTACCTTCCTTCCCAGTAGGCTTCTTGTCCTTGCCTTTCTGTGGAATAAAGGGTTTGGAAATTTTTTTCGTTTTAGGGACTGCACCCTCCATGTCCCTTGTCCTGACAATAGCATACTGTAAGGTCTCAGGCTTGAAAGCCTTTACCCAACCACGAAGTGGTTCTAACGACCCCTCAATGAACAACATGACAAGCCTCTGCTTCGATATATCTGACACTGTCACTGCTAGCTTCTAAAACTCTGTGATGTAAGCATCTGGCAACCCCTCTTGTTTAAGTTGTGCTAACTCTCTGAAATGTAGCTCTGAATCCTTTTTATCAAACCTCTCCATCAACTTCTGAGTGAATTCTAGATAGGAGGTGATAGCCGCATGTCCTAGTGTGACCAACCCATGGTACCACCACTCATGAGCTTCTCCATCAAGGTGCAGAGCAGCGAATTTGATCGCTTTGGCCTCGGTCATAGGGTTGAGCTGGAAGTATGTGTCTAGTTTTTGTACCCATGCCCTGGCTGTGCTCCTATTAGACCCATCGAAGGAGGGAATGGATAGCTTCCCCAGCTTCCGTGCTAGATCCTTGTTCTATTGCACCCTGTTATGATCCCTTGGTCTATTCCTGTATTTGATTGTACATAAGTCCTGAAGTGACATGGCTGCCTGAAACTCATCACTTAGGGCTTGATATTCTCTTAGGTAGTCCTGAGAATTTTCACTTGGAACTTGCTGCCCTTGATTTTCTGTTGGTTGGTTTCCCAAAGAATTGGGTAAAAGAGGTCTAGGGATTGTTCTGCTAGTGGTCCTAGCACCAATCTGCATAGGGATCCCTGTATTGTTAAGTACGAGAATCTCATTGTTGCTGCTGGCTCCGTTATTCACATTGGACCCCCCTGCTCCGTTGTTACTCCCATGATTCTGATTGGTTTGATTGGCGAGTAACTGAGTTATAAGTTGAGTAAGTTGCTGCTGTCCAGCTGCTAAACTCTCAAAGATCTGCATTCCCCTTTCCTCATTGGCATCACCCATGTTTTCCACTTGTCCAACCTCCGGTTGATTTTCCCCTACTTCTTCCTCTTCAAAAATGTTTTCTGCCCCTTGCTGCCTTCTACTTCTGTTTGTCACCTAGAAATCTATTGTCTTCACCCCTCATGAACAGAAAAACCCCTCTTCAGGCTGGCAGGAAAGAGGGCTCTGATACCACTGAAATGTTCCGGCCATTTTTTTCTTTTTTTGTTCTGTGTGCTTCCTTTAGTTTCTTCTTATAAGCATTTATTCAAACAGTTCATATATAGCAATTTGTACAGCAGTAAAGTAATGGTGGATAGAAGCTATAATATGTTATGATATCAGCAAGAAAAAACACCACCAAATCTGTTCCAATTTATCACTAACTCAAAGAAATGAATACACAACAGAGTGGTTTTACAACTGATATCAACTTTAWAGAWCTAACCTCATGACAGCATTGTTACAGATCTGATATATGAAGAACAAGTGACTGTTGTAGGTTGTTTTGATGGTGATTCGTTCCCTTTTTATAACTGTTTGCAATGATAATCCTGTGGTGATATTACAGCGACCTCCCACTATGCAAAATCGTGCCTTGGAGTGAAGATCTTTGTCCCAGAACGAAGTAACTTGCCCAGCAATCTTATGACTCGTCCCAATCTTCAGATAACAACCCGGCACTAGTGTAACGCTTCCCAGCTAAGAGGAGACTTGCCCAGCATGGGAGAAAATCGACCAGCAAGAGAAATATTAGTCCAAGGGCACAGGAATCGACCCCCAGCCTCTCAAATATTTGCCCAGCAAGACACACGACCTTTCTGCAGTCAGTAACTCGGGCCACAAAGAGAAAAACGTTGCGTTTCACAAAGATTTGTGCCCAACTACAAAGTAATACGCCCAGCATTAAGAAATTCGACCGCCACAAGGATTCATTTGGTCTCCCTTCTCAGAAATCACAGCCTATAGTCTTAGATCGAATTCTCTTCAACCCAACTCGGCCTCTCGAATGAAATTCGACCCATACACCCCAAACTCCATCACCAAACAAATAACTCAGCTACAAACGAAGGAATACCACAGTGAATAGAAATACCTCAGATTTGCAATAAAGCACAATGAAGAAATCGGTGTGATCTCTTTCCAAAATGGCTGACTAGGGTGGATGGTTTCACCACCGAAGCCAATCTCAGAAAGTTCCTCCTAGGGTTTCCGTCCCAAGAGTTCCAAACCACAATGAGCTCTCTTAATGAGAAAATTAGAAAATATAAAAAATGCTAGGAATGAGAGAGAGCGCTTTCCTTTTTCCCTTTTATTTGTTCGTTGACTCTTTTGCAACCCTTTTACCCTTTTAATCACGTTAAGTGACGTTTCATATTCTCCTAAGTCACTTTAGGCGCTTTTTCCTTTTTTCCCCCTTTTAATTATCTAATGTCGTTTTGTTAGGCACTTTTCCCTTAGGACATTAAATAATTAATTAATTCCCTTCTTAAGGACTATAGCCTACGGGAATCACTTAGGCTACTACGTCCAAGTCCCATGATCACTCGGAAGGGGACATGACAGAGGGTGACCAATGCATCAAAATCCTTGCTACGCATGTAATATTGCCTCAAAAAAAATTGGAGAATCATGTGCAGAATAGCCTCCGAAGGCCCAAGTGTGGTACATACATAAGAAATAGAGGGTCCATGTGGGTAAGGAATGCTAAACCACGGGTATGACAACCCTTACAAAGCGCAATCACCTTCTACAAAGCGAATAATCATGAGTAGCTAGAGGCCCTGTAAATCATGTATCCTGGTAGAACCATCTTAGAATGATTGCATACCTACCTAGGACATAAATGCCCAACATCAGAGGAGTGTTACCAACTCCAAAGGGGTAGTCAGCCGGAGCAATAAAACCAAGCACCCTGAGAATGGAGACTAAGAGTACATGCCATGATCGTCCACTTGAGGGGATCTGGGTAACCTCTAACCAACACTTGTACATCAAAATCATTCCATGATGGCCACATACAAAGAAAACCATCACACTTTGGGCACGTTGGAATGGTCACATCTCGCGAAAAAATATAGGCTACACTTTAGAGAATCTGAGGTGTAACACTTTCTATTCATTTATTGAATTTTATGGAGTTATTTCCACACCAGCTCATATTAAAAATATTTCCTTGGCATACTGACCCTTCCTGGGTTACAGAGGTACTAATGAAATAGCTGATCCAGTTTACTTATTATTTTATTGTAGCTATTCTATTCATCTGACCAAGAGTTCATGTGTTGAAACCCTTATGAAATAATTTGGCAAGATAGAAATTATGAACTGAGGGTAAGGAAAATGTGAAAATTTGACTCAGACAAATTGGACATAATATGGGGCATATATATTCCAGTGTTATCAGGACTGGCCAGTCCAGACTGGCCCAGACCCTTCAGCCTTTGAACCAGTGGCTGAACTGGCCAGTTCACAACTGGTTCAGATCGGTTCAGCCGGTTCATAAGGGTTCACAATCGGTTCAGACTGGTTCACAAATGATAGCCGGTTCAGATTGGTGGGACCAGCGACAGTTCTGAGAGGGAAAAACAGGAAATAAGGGAAAAAACAAAGTAAAACCCCTCCGCACTCCGCCCTCCTCCCAAACCCTAAATCGAACAAACATCACATATTTAGTGTCTAATGGTTTGAATTGCATATTTTATGTATTTTTCAGTAGACCAGTTTAACCAGTTCACATTTCTGGTTCCAGTCCTGTTCTGGTTCTGTACAGGTCTGACCCTTGACTTGTTCCAGACATGATAACTTTGATATATTCATACTGTGATATACAAGAATAGGTTTTGTCTGTTTGGACGATCTGATTGAAAACTAAGAAATGTCACAACCCGTGGTGCACCATCCACGTACTAGATAATCAGGACCATGATATATAGACTATTTCCTTTCTCAGAGTTTTCATGCTCTTTCTGTGTTATTGCTTTTGCAAGGGAGACTATCTCTTTGGCTACTAAGTTGCTATTATGCTAAGTTATAAGATTGCCATATTCAAGATTACTCTCAATCCAACAGCAGTTTTCTTTTTGTTTTCCTCCCAGGTGTAATGCAATGAAGCTAAACTATTAGATGTGGCATGACAGGTATGGGCTTGGATGGCGAGGTGGGAAATGGCATGCAAATAGAATATTCCGTAAGCAGCAGCAGCAGAAGCTTATAGGATTGAACAAGCCTCAAAAATGGCGGTTTTTGAGAAAACCTTTTTCAAGATTAAGGCCTTCTGAAGGCAAGGAAGGGGAGTCTGGAATCACACATACGAATGCTCCAAATACTCAACAAGCACAGCTATCCTGATCAGCCATCCTTGTATTTGTTTTGCGATTTGTGGTGTTTCTTCCAATAACCTTGGTCCTTCAGGTTATAGCCACATAAGTTTTTATTAGCCATTAATTTTCGAAGGAAATTAAAGACCCATATCATGGAAATCATTTTCTTAAAGTTGTTCGGCAGGGCTCTCTTATGGGTAATAGCTTGGTTTATTTGGGCAGTTATCCCTTTAGTTTATACTCCCACATCCTTTATCTTACATTTTCTTTTCCATTCAAAAGGATAATTGAACTTTAAAATATGCTGTTTCCATTGGCTTTGGTGCCAGGTGCCAGAAAACTGTGCACTGCAATGAAACATCATAGTTTCACGGTACATACATTTTTCAACTACAGAGTGCTCATATTTTTAGTGTACTATGGGAGATAGACCATGATCTATGTGGGTTTTTCTTGATTGTGCATATGATATTTGCAAATGATTTAAGTAACAAAAGATATGTTTTATTGTTATTACATCTTTCTGAAATTAATATTGACATCTACATGTACATGTACATGAACTTTAAAATATGCTGTTTCCATTGGCTTAGGTGCCAGGTGCCAGAAACCTGTGCACTGCAATGAAACATCATAGTTTCACTGTGCATACTTTTTTCAACTACAGAGTGCTCATACTTTTAGTGTACTATGGGAGATAGACCATCATTAATTGTGGGTTTTTCTTGATTGCGCATATGATATTTGCAAATCATTTAAGTAACAAAAGATATGTTTTATTGTTATTACATCTTTCTGAAATTAATATTGACATGTAAATGCACATGAAAGATGAAATATGAAATATGTAGATTTCTTTCTGCTTGATTTGACATAAAACTTGTGCTCCTGTCATTTCTCAAAATCAGTCTTGTTGGAGAACGTACCATCTGATATAGACTATAATGGGTTTTCTGGTTTGTCTATATGGAATTGATAGAAATTTAAGTGGTGGATTAGATGTTCTATTGATAATTACATAGTTCTTGAATTCTATATGACCAGAAATGGTATGGTAGCGTAAAGTTTTTCTAAGAAATGGTCAAGAAACAGAAATGTTATGGAAACACCATTTCTTGGGCGTTTCTCTAACCATGGAGATATTTAAAAAAACAGGCATAAAATGCTGTTGTGACTGTAATTTGATTTATTATGTTCATGGATTACATATGGTGGATTGCTGGAGTCTTGAATGGAATTGGATTGAATCAAATATCTCTTAGGTGCATAATATGCAAAGTGCCAGGGAGGGGACATTTCTTACCCTTAGCTGGCCTTCGTTTCTCGTTCTCTTGAAGATTTCTTTTTCGCTTCACTTTTCTCATTTCCAGTAACATAGATGGAATTAGTTCTAAAATTTTGAGTCTAAACACATTTCTATGGTCAAATTTCTCCCACAGATTTATTGTCTTCTTTTTTGTGTTTGTTTTGAATTTGTGAGGCAAACAAAAGATATTTCAAAGACATAAATTGTAATATACTTTTAAATTGGTGGGTTTCAGTGTATGCTTTTTATAGACAATTAATGTACAGAAAAGGATGAGATACAAATGGGGTTATCATATCCAATAACTATATCATGTCATTCAGTTTTGTAGGTTTCAGTTTTTTTTGTTTGCTAGCATGTCCGTGACTTGCAGGACTAGCTTGTGGCTGAGAAACTGCGACCCAGGGGCATTTAAGCTGTCAAACTCACCTGGGGATCACATCCAGCTTGGGCCACACCAACCCCTAGCATCGTTGGATTTTAGGTGTCTCCTCCTGGTAGCGGCAGGTTTCAAATCTAGGTCGCCATGCATAACAAGGCCCATCGAAACCGATCACGCTTACGAGATTTAACTTGTAGGTTTCATCTTGAAGAAAGTGATTTCAATCTAATTTTACTGCTCAGCAGTAAAAATACAATTTCCTATTTCATTTTCTTTTATTTCGAGAACACACTTTTTAGTTACCATGGAAAAAAACTTGAATATTCTATTTTATGTGAGGTTATTTGATGGGTATGTGCATTTGTTGGATGTTGGCAGGTAGGCAACAGATACAGTTGGTAAAACAATCTTGTGCATTCCTAGGTTCCATTCTTGTTGGTAGGCAATGCCAGGGATGCTATCATTGAGCTATAGTGACTTGGATTTTTATAATATCATGTAATCTTAAATCCTTGTAAATAGACAATGCGCTATTGCAATGGATGAATAAATTTCATCTTTGGAACGTATATGCATCTATCCTTTGGGCCTGTTGGCCTTGATGCGAGGATTGCTATTGGTATGCTAATGAATCATAGTGAAGCTTTGGTTTTTCTTAACATTGAATTTAGCAAAAGTACCTACATTATATAGCTTTATAGTTTGTAATATATTGTCTTCTTTAGTTGGTTTGTCGCAAGTAAATTAGAGAAATTATTGTGGGCCTTCCATTTACTGTTGTAATATATTTGTTTTCTTTTTATTTAAGACTGCTATCTTTTTTAACATAATGCATTAACCTGTGAATTTCCAAGTGTTGGTGATATGTTGGTTAATCTTGACTTGTGAATTTATAAGTGCTGGAGTTATGTTGGTTATTCTTGACTTGTGTTAATTTGTGAATTTCTAAGTGTTGGTGTTACGTTGGTTAATCTTGACTTGTGAATTTATAAGTGTTGGAGTTATGTTGGTTATTCTTAACTTGTGTTATAATCCGTTAAGGGGTGCCTTTAAGGGGTGCCTTTGTGTTCCTAGTGGTTTACACTCGTACACTATTTGGTTAGCTTGTGATCAAACTTGTGTTAATGGGGACCACCTAATGGTACCACACCTAGGGTTAGGGTCTACACAATGTGACCTTAACACCTATTTATAAGAGGTGTCTAATCTTATTTGTACACATCAAGACATTAAGTTATTTAATAATTGGAGGTTATTGATATATATTTAAGGTACTTGTTATGTGCACAAACATTTTTTGTTACATGTTTATTTTTATGCATTATGCACCAACAACCAAAATTACATAAAAGAGAGGAATAACTCAACGCCTTGAAAAAGAGAGAAGAATGAATGCGAAGCCTCTTCGAGGGGGCAACCTCATTTTACAATAGAACAATTGTGCAAGATGAGAAGATTCCAAAACTAGGTCTCCTTGATATATATATATATATATATATATATATATATATAAAAGACAAAAGGTACAATTACAATTAAAAGGTCTAGCCGACAACACTAATATAACAATAGAAATGTAATGACTCAAGATCTAGGGCTTCTAGGGTTTAACATAGGGCTTTATCTAGGGCTTAACATGCTCATCCCTTTCAAACAAGTGTTGTACAACAGTTGATTAGCAATGGATGGTTCTGCATGAAGAACTCATCTTCCCATGTCGCTAGTTTTGGTAGGTTCTTCCACTTGATGAGTTACTCCACAATTACTCGATTTTGGAGTAGCTTCAACCTTGTTTCAATGATTGTTTCTGGTTCTAGTATGATTTTTCCTCCATTAATTTCTGATAAAATAGTCTGAACTGAGATCTTGTCATTGATTTCCTTTTTCAAGCAAGAAACATGGAAGGATGGATGTACATGTGAGGATGGAGGCAACTCCAATTTGTAAGTCATACTTCCAATCCTCTGCAACACCTCATAGAGACCATAGTACTTGGGTGCTAATTTATTATCCTTTTTTGTTTATTGAGAGACATCTGCTTGTATGGTTGTAACCTCGGAAATACCCAATTCCCCCACTTAAAATGCCCTTTCGCTGCGATGTTGATTTGCTTGTTGTTTCATCCTATTTTGTGTCGTAACCAAGTTCTTCAATAGTTTGAAAACTTCTTGTTGGTGCTCTATGTGGTCCTCCATTGCTTGAACCTTCACTTTTCCTCTCAAGGGTGATGTGATGGATGGATGATGATATCCATAAAGTGCCATAAATGGGGACATTTTTTATGAAGTACAAAAGGGTGCATTGTATCATCATTTTGCCAAGGGAAACCCCTTGACCCATTTTGTCTATTTATCAGATGCAAAGCAACCAAGATACATTTCTAGACATTTATTCACAATTTTAGTTTGCCTATAAGATCGAGGATGGTAAGAAGAGTTGTGAGCCAATTGAGTAACCAAACAAGAAAATATTTTAGTCCAAAAATTTCCAGTGCATTGGATCTCTATCACTCACAATAATCTTGGGGATTCCGTGTAGCTTTTGAACTATTTCCATGAATGTTGTGACAACTGTACTTTTTTAAAAATGATGAGAAAGAGAGAAAAAATGGGCATACTTTGTGAGTCGATCCACTACTACCACGATGACATTCTTTCCTTCGAACTTGGGTAGATTTGTAATAAAATCCAATGAAACCTTTTCCCAACATTGAGTTAGTGTTAGCATTGAGAGTCACCCTCAGTTGCTAGAGGATAAGCCCAATACCCATTTGATTTAAATGATTAAAACATGTTATACTTGGTGGATCAAAAAGAGAAGAGTAAAAGGGAGGATAACAGACTACCTGCAAACACATTCTATTGGGCATGGATTCATAACATTCTACAAATCACAGACAATCATGTTATCTGCTAGACAAAAGGCTTATGCAAAGATGGGTAGAAGAATAGAAGGTAAACAAAAAAGAAGAATATCCACATAACATAGATCCTTTCTGGAAGATAGATTAAAGAGTGCTTGAACAATAATCAATGATTAACAAACAATTATCACAAATCCTTTGCAACTCATGAATCCATTAACCAAAGATAACTTTTGATCTTCAAAATCTATAAATATTACTCAAGTAAGATGATAAGAAAGAATGGAAACAAGAGAAAAACAATCTGGTATCACAACTTTCATGAATCTCTAATGGCAGAAATGCCTACAACACATGCCCTCAGGGTTACAAATACACAGATAAACTGCCCCTCCAACTCTGTCCTCTCTTGGATCATGAATCCAACCCCTTTTTCATAAAAAAACCCTTTCATTTATAGTGAATAATCTCTATGTACCCTAAGGAGGTCGAAACCAAGGAGTTACATAGGATCCTCCTCCATTTAGGAGTCTTGTTACAAAAGATTTCAACAAAAGCCTAATAAATTCTTATTTTTTGGGATTTTGTCTATAATGATAAATGCCTTTTGAAGCAGGTCATTCTGATTGATCTGGAGATGGAGCACATGTCCCTCATGTCCAACTAACTTCTAGGAGACCATTCGAACCTTCTTTGACAGGTGACAACCTCCAAACAAGGCGAATATCCGACAACTATGGAAAATAGAGTTTGTAGCGTCAGTTTTCAGCAGATTGGTGTTTTAATTATATCTCTTGAATGCCAAATTGGGTCACGCTGAAATTTGGTCAGCAAGTCAATGCCATTATCATGCTCCACAAAAAAATTCAGAAAAACCCACATCATGGTTTTGGAGTTATGATTAAATCTTTAGAAGCAACTGCTACATGAAATGAGTTCGCAGCGCCCTTGTCTGTCGGTTTGCAGCACCAATTTCAAGAATTTTACCAAACACCCTCCCAAGCCTTTCAAAATGGTATGAAAAACTTCATAGAGTACATGGTAGCTCTGAGGCTGCTGTGGATGTTGATAAGTCCGAACATGAGTCTCTGCAACCTATCCAAGCTACAACCCTCTCTTTCCTCTAGTTCACAGCGCCTCTACCAATTCACAACGCTTCTATTTGTGAGTTCACAGTGCCAATTTCAAAATGGATCATGCACTTCAAGGAAATTGTTAGAAAATTTGGTGACATAATCCGTGAAAATGGTTAAAAAGCAGGCCCTGATAAACATAAAGTCTTTTTGAAAAGATCATTGAAAGCAATGATTAGAGATGAAAGAAAAATGTACTTGGAGTACGCTGCAAACTCTCCTAGTGAGTTGGTAGCACACAAACATAACTTGAGTTGACCCTTGTGCGGATGGATAGTGACAAAAGGAATCTCAGGTACAGGCTGGAGGTGTGACATGTCAGAATCATGATGAAGAAAAACAAGAGTGTGACTTGTAAGGGTTTAGATCTTGACATGACAATCATCATATGACTCAAACTTTAGTCTTAGGCTAAACATAACCCTATTCATTTTGGAACCGACTGTAACCATATGAACAAAACCTAATAACTTCAAAACCTATGTTCCATGAACCCTGTGACTCAAAAAATCAAAACAAAGATGACTTGTTGACCCATACAATCTTATGTGTTAACATCTGGCTCCATAGGGGATGACATGCTCCCCGTGAGCTGCCAAGAACATGTAGTTCCAATGTCTTATCCATTAGGCTATGGAGTCATTTGTACAACCAACCTCAGTAACGCTGCCAAAATCTACCACTTATTCAAGCAAACTGATAAACCTGCTGCAAACGGACTTCATACTACAAATCTGATCATACTGTGCAATTTTAAGAAAAACAAATGCTTGGGAAGCGAGCTTATTACCTACACTACCCTACTCTAACTAGATCTCCAATTTTCTCAAGTAAATGCAAATTTCCATAACAACGATTCAAGTAACTTCATGACTGAATGAATTCTATCTCTTCCACTGATTAAATAACAGAAATATAACAACAGCCGTAAATACTTTTTCAGAAAATCATACTCACCCACAAGTGTCGGTGAAATGATCAAATTTGAAATCTTAAAAAAAATTGAAAGATGTGACTCCAATAAAGTTGCTACTGGATCCTCAAAACCAAGATCACAATCATGTTGATTCAGAAAAGATGACTGCCAATACATACATTCCCCTTTGCGGAGAAAGAGGTGACCTCCTTGTTCTTTCGAGATCAGCTCTTGATCATCAAGAGTAACAATTTCCTCTTTAGAATAATGATCACATGATAATTGTATAGTAGGAGTTAAAACATTTTGATTGTGATGAACTATAAATATATAGTTATCTTCTATACAATTATCCTTTACTGCATGCTCAAAATGATTTGGAAAATGATCATAAGAATGATGTACATCCCTGTCCATGAAAAAATCTGAAAACATTGAAGAATTCTATTCCAAATATGAATCATACTTACACTCTTCTTGCTGTTCCTGTGCATGTAGATATTCAAGGTAAGCCTGATCTCTAATCCTTTTGCAAGCTCAAATGTTCTCCTCAACTTCTTGAATATCCTCAAATGACCGTCTTAATGATGAAGATTTCCTTTCTCTCAGGAGAAGGACAAGATCTGGATGCTGAGCTGCTATGTAGTAAACCATAGCTGCATTCTCAGAAGGCTGGATCTCCAATGGCATGCTATGATAAAAACTGTAAAACCTTCTATTGAAGATAACCAGAGCTTCATCTTCTTTTCTCCTCAAATCAAGAAAATCAACCAGGTATTGATCAAAGGACTTATTCTCACCCCAATACTTTGAAAATGCATAATATAACTCAGTCCAAGAACTAATGTAATCAGCTCCCAAACCCTCAAACCACAAAGCAACATCCCCAAACAAGGATTTGGAAAATAACCTCATGGTAACATCTTCATGTACTATCTCAAACTGATCGACAAAGTTCTCAAAAGCTCCCAAATGCTTCTTGGCGGTGATACGATCTTCTCCAGAAAAATGAGGAAGATAATCAAAGAAGTTAAGAGGATAAGGATGAAGATGAGATGGAAGCCTTAAAGGTTTAAACATTTTGTCTTTGATTCTAGTTTGAACAACAATGGACTGAAAACGAGGTTTAACAAGCTAATTGCAAGGTATAACAAAGACTTTAGAAGATAAATCAACGTCATGATTCCCATGACTATTAGGCTGCTCAATTTCAGGGGGGATTGAGATATGAATTTCATCTTTCTCAATAGGCTGATATGAAGAGACATGATCAACATCTACAACACAGACATAATGGAGACCTTCTTTTTCCAAAGAGGGATATATAAATGAATGTTGATGATCATCAAAGTAAACAAAGCAAAGGATAATCCTTCTTATATGTAAAGGGAAAGACATGAATGAATTGATGAAAAAGAACAAAAGTTCATGGAGAGAACTAATGAACTAATACTTGGATTTTCCCTTCCGTATTTCATCTTTCTGTCAACAGGATCCTTCCTCCAGTGGAGTATTTGATTGTGGAGTCGCCAGGTAGATGATTACAGTCAATTTCTGTGTCCCTCTCTTGTCTACCATCAAGAGCTGGATCTATGTCGTTCTCCTAGGGAAGCTTACTTCACACTTCGCTCCCTGACAACAACGCCAAAAATGTTAGCATTGAGAGTCACCCTCAGACTGCTAGAGGATAAGCCCATTACCCATTTGATTTAAATGATTAAAATAGGTTATACTTGGTGGATCAACAAGAGAAGAGTAAACGGGAGGACAACAGATTGGTTGCAAATACATTCTATTGGGCATGGAGTCATAACATTATGCAAATCACATGAAATCAGGTTTCTTACCAGACAAAAGGCTTATGCAAAGATGGGTAGAAGAATATAAGGTAACAAAAAAATATATATATCCACATAACAAAGACCCTTTTTGGAAGATAGATTAAAGAGTGCTTGAACAATAATCAATGATTAACAGACAATTACCACAAATTCCTCACAGCTCATGATTCCATTAACCAAAGGTAGCTTTTGATCTTCAAAATCTATAACTATTACTCAAGTAAGATGATAATAAAGAATTGAAACAAGAGAAAAACAATCTGGTATCACAACTTTCATGAATCTCTAATGGCAGAAATGCCTACAACACATGCCCCCAGGCTTACAAATACACAGATAAACTGCCCCTGCAGCTCTCTCCTCTCTTGGATCATGAATGCAACCCTTTTCTCATAAAAAACCCTTTCATTTATAGTGTCTAATCTCTATCTACCCTAAGGATGTCGAAACCGAGTTACATAAGATCCTCCTCCATTTAGGAGTCTTGTTACAAAGATTCCAACAAAAGCCTAACAAATTCCTATTTTTTTGGAATTTTGTCTATAATGATAAATGCCTTTTGAAACAGGTCATTCTGATTGATTTGGAGATGGAACACATGTACCTCATGTCCAACTAACTCCTACGAGACCATTCAAACCTTCCTTGACACCTGGCAACCTCTAAACAAGGTGAATATCCAACAACTATGCAAAACAAAGAGTTTGTAGCGCATTGGTGTTTTAATTATATCTCTCGAATGCCAAATTGGGTTAGGTTGAAATTGGTTAGCATGTCAATGCCATTATCATGCTCCTCCACAAAAAAATTCAGAAAAACCCACATCACCGTTTTAGAGTTATGATCAAATATTTAGAAACAAATGCTACATGAAATGGGTTCGCAATGCCCTCGTCTGTTGGTTTGCAGCACCAGTTCTCAACGCCAATTTCTAGAATTTTACCAAACACCCTACTCAGCCTTTCGAAATGGTATGAAAAAATTTATAGAGTACATGGTAGCTCTGAGGCTGCTGTGGATGTTGATAAGTCCGAACGTGAGTGCCTGCAACCTATCCAAGCTACAACCCTCTCTTTCCTCCAATTCGCGACGCTTGTACCAGTTCACAGTGATTCTATTTGTGAGTTCGCAATGCCAATTTCAAAATGGATCATGCACTTCAATGAAGTTGTTAGAAAATTTGGTGACATAATCCCTGAAAATGGTTAAAAAACAGGCCCTGATAACCATAAAATCTTTTGAAAAGATCCTTTAAAGCAATGATTAGAGATGAGAGCAAAATGTACTTAGAGTATGCTGCAAACTCTCCTAGTGAGTTGGCAACACACAAACATAACTTGAGTTGACCCTTGTGTTGATGGATAGCGACAAAAGGAATCTCAGGTACATGCTGGAGGTGTGACATGTCAGAATCATGATGAAGAAAAACAAGAGTGTGACCTGTAAGGGTTTAGATCTTGACATGAAAATCATCATATGACTCAAAATTTAGGCTTATGATAAACATAGCCCTATTCCTTTTGAAATTGATTGTAACCATATGAACACAACCTAATAAATTTCGAAACCTATGGTCCATGAACCCTATGACTCAAAAAATCAAAACAAATAAGACTTGTTGACCCAGACAACCTTATGTGTTAACACTTGGTATGAATAATGGTTTTAGGAGACCCGATGTCTTGATTGTCTCTCCCTTATTCTGTTGACAGACCACACATTCAACCACAAATTTTTGAACATCAATTTTAAGACCTTCCCTAGAAAAATCCTTCTTGATCCTATGACAAGTTTTTAAGAACCTTGAATGTCCTCCTGTAGGAGAAGTGTGCAATTCCAAAATGACCTTTTGTTTGAGATGAGAATTGTTACGTAAATATAGGTGATCTTGATACAACAATAAACCATTCTTCCACACAAATTTCTCTAATGCACTTGGGTCCTCTTGTAGTTGTTGAATGATTTTGCATACCTTCTGATCTTGCTTCTTGCTTCTTCCTTCTTCTACCCAATTAGATTGCATAATGGAAATAACACATATAAACTCTATGTCTTGTTTCTTTGAAAGTGCATCTGCTGCCAGATTTTGTTTTCTTTTTTCATAGATAATTTCAAAGTCATAACCTAACATCTTTGTAACTCATTTTGGTTGCTCTTCTGAAGATAATCATTGTTCCAAAAAGACTTCAAAATATAATGATTTGTTTTTACTTTAAAGTGTCATCCTATTAGGTAAGGGTGCCATTTCTTAACTACATGTAACATGACCAACATTTTCTTTTCATCGATGGGTTTGGATAAGTTCTTTCCTCTAAGTTGGTTGGTTTCTAAGGCAAGGGGGCCTTCTTTCATGCAATAAAATTGCACCAATGCCATGTGCTGGGGCATCATACTCCACAATAAAGGTTTTTGTTAAGTCATACATGGCCAGGACATGAGTTGTACACATAGTCTCCTTAAGTTTTTCAAAAGTCGTGGTTGATTCTTAAGTCCAAGAAAATACCTCATTTTTTAATAATGTTGTTAGAGGCGCTACTATTTTCCCATCATTTTTGACAAAATTGTGGTAATAACTTGTCAATTCTAAGAATCCTTTAAGATTCTTCAAGGTTTTGGGAATTGACCATTCCATCATAGCTTTAATTTTGTTAGGGTTCACTTTAACACCTTCACGAGATACAATATGACCCAAACATTCCACTTCTTGGACGCCAAAGGCATACTTGGAAGGCTTTGCATATAGTTGTTGTTCTTTCAATAGTTTTAATACCATGTCAACATGTTCTACATGCTCTTTCCAAGAATTGCTATAGATTAATATATCATCAAAAATACTAACACAATTTTTTTGAGGAAGGGTTTGAAAATATAATTCATTAAGATTTGAAATGTTGAAGTTACATTAGTTAGGATAAAGGCATCACCAAAACCTAATAATGACCTTCATGTGTCTAAAGGTTGTTTTGTGGATGTTTTTTTGCCTCATTATGATTTGATGATGTTCAAAACGAAGATACAATTTAGTAAATAAAATTGTTCCTTGCAATTCATCTAATAATTAATCAATGATAGGAATAAGAAACTTGTCTTTAATTGTCATTTTGTTGAGTTGTCTATAATTTGGATACATATGCCATGAACCTTCATTTTTATTAACCATCACCAATGGTGAAGAGAAAACACTTTGGCTAGGTTGAATGATGCCAACCTCTAACATTTCCTGAATCATATGCTCAATATCGCTCTTTTGTGCATATGGGTACCCCTAATGTTAGGTGGTTCAATACTTGGTTGCAAATGAATAACATGGTCATGATTTCGAGCAGGTGGAAGACCCTTAGGCATCTCTCGAAATACCTTGAAATGTTTGTCGATAAATTTTTGGAGATCCATTAAAGGAGACGGTTTCCCTTGGATACGTCTAAGTTCAATTTCCTTTCCTTCTAACGAAAATCTTATGAAAAATTCCTAAAAATTAAGAGTCATTGTTCCCAATGATTGTAACCATTGAACCCTTAATAGAACATTAACACCACCCATTTGGATTTCAATCATGGGACTATCCAATAAATAGTCCCCCATAATGAGCTTAATACTATGGCACTTCACTGAACAATTTGTGGTACCTCCATCTGAAATCATTACCAGATTCTTTGGTGTTGGATATATAAAGCAATTGTGAAGTTTTGCTAATTTGAAATTAATGAAGTTATGTGTACTATTAGAATCAATCAACAACATTATCTTTTTCTTTTCGATACATCCTTCTATCTTGAGGGTTTGCAGAGTACTGATGCTAGCCAATGCATGACAATATATGGTTGGAATAGTCTCTTCTAGTTCTAGATCTTGTGATGGTTCCAATTCTTGATCTTCTTTCTCTTCATAGTCTATGCAGAATAATTTCTTCTTGTTCGACACATAATCCTTGGGACTACGTTATTGTAACATTAATGTACACATGAAGAGTCGTAGGTGATAGGAAGAGTCATGCGTTGGAGAGGACCAACAATCAGATTTTGTGTATTTATCAAATCTCAAGCTAATGCAATAAACATCAAGTGAGGAGTTAATTTTTTTCCATCCCTAGCCTAACAATGGTATCTGAAAAGGTTAACTCCATGAGCGTTTCTCCTCCTATGCAGAAAACACCCTCTCCCATCTCTGCCATCTATTCCTTTTCCATCTGATTCTCTGGTTGATTCTCTTTGCCATATTATCTAACTGATTCTTCGTGCGTTAGGTTTCCTTGGCTTGAGTAAACCCTATTGTCTCTGGTTTCATTCGTGTTAGGTTTCTATGTCATATCTGTCGACCTCCTGCAACTAATTCGCACGCTGCACGAGTTACATTGCAATATATTCATATCCATTGCATTCACAAAGAACCCGTTGATTTCTCCTATTGACTCTCTAGCTCATCGCTCATCACCTGAGATAGCCACGAACCATGACTTCGTCAACTCGACTACTCATTTGCAAACCCTAATTTCCGCTCTTTCTCTTTGCATTTTCTTTTTCCTTCTCCATTCACAAAGAACCGAACCCGAGAACCGTCGACCTATGTTCTGGTTGTGAGATATAGGTTGCGTAGGAGTTGTGGAAAGAGAGCACTTTCAAATTTGGAGCTTCTATGATGTTCAGATGAATATTTATGACTATGCATATGTTTCTCAAGTTCCAATTCCTTTTCCATGAGGAACCACATTTCATTAACTTCCATCGTGCGATTTGATTGCTGCACAAAATGAACTGTTGCAGTAAGAAACTGTTAATTGGGTTGTCCTCGCACATTTGGTTTTTCTGGGGTCCATGGTGCAACTGGATTATTTAGTGCCCAATGAAATCTTCAGATAACTTCACAAGTAAAGAACTTCATATCCTTTATGTGTTGATTAAGGTTGGTTGTCATTGATGTCAACCCTTGAAGAAATTCCCGCAACGCAAAGGTTTGGGTAATGGACCCAATATTATTTGATGTAAAGATGACTCATTATTGTCTTTTCATGGTTGATAAGAAGTAAATATGGATGAACTCCAAAGTAGTCCCCTTATGGTGAAAGCCCTCACGGGAAAAAGCTTTGCGGAGTAAGAGAACCCATGCTTAATTGTGGAATAATGAGATGAAGAACAATTAATTTTTCAGGTAAACTATCCTAGATGGATAGTGCTTTTCATTCCATTTTTGGTGGTATGTGGAACGTCACATAACTCGTCACAGTTAGAGAGTTATGGCCATGAGAAGTTGGAGACCCTAGGTTTGGGTAATGGACCCAAGTTTGTTTGATGAATACAAGTATGAGTTATGATATATTTTTAGATAATACTATTCTATATGGATAGTACATATCATTCCATTTTTGGTGGTATGTGGAACATCACATAACTCCTCACGGTTTGAGAGTTATGGCCTTA
>ML785384.1:828244-846700 GCA_009831015.1 Picea engelmannii
ATAAAACACACCAAAGAACATTGTGTAATATTTTCAGATCTTTATTCATTACAGGTACATAGTTATGATTATTTCAAGTTAGGGTTGTTGACTAATCCAAAACTAGTCACGTGAGACTAAATAAAAGTTTGATGAAAATGCTAATCTCTTGTTGTTAAAGTTAAGGAAGGTTTGCAGGTATGTGATCACACACACTAGGTCTATTACAGAGTTAAAAATCAGATTTGGATGATGAAATTGATGAGGGCTTTTGGTTGAGGTACATGTTGGGTACATGGTTGAGACAAGTAGTTGATGAGTTGGCACATACATGAGGTGTATTGTTGATGATGTTGGTACATATTGATGAGTCATAGTTGATGAGTAGGTTATACATGATTGGTACATACTTGGTACATACTTGGTACATGGTTGGATGCACTTGTTTATAGTACAGGTTGATTACAGGTTGTTTGATACAGGTTGGTGCATGGTTGATGCACTTGTTTATGGTACAGGTTGATTACAGGTTGAGGTACAGGTTGATGCATGGTTCAGGTTTACAACGATATATCTCACAGTGATAGTGTGACAGTGGTTCCATCATTCTACTTCTACTTTAGGGAAGTTGGACAGGGAAAGGACATGTGGTTGTATCCACCTTTCGGTTGCAGCCAAATATCATAGGGGGTTGTAGCCTCCTTCTGGTTGTAGCCAGAGAATTGGGGAGTTGGAGCTTCCCTCAGGTTGTATCATGAGAAACTGGGGAGTTGGAGCCTCCTTCCAGTTACAACTGGAAAACAAAGGAAATTGGTACTTCCAATGAATGTAATTATTCAAGACATATAAGAAAAAACATTCCGTGGTTTTCTCCTACTTTGGGTTTCCACATAAAACACTAGTGTATTGTGTATGTGTATGATTGTTTATTTGTTCATTGCTTATTTACTCTGCAATTATTGGATGATAATGCTATATTGATATAACATTTGGATTATATGTTTAAAAAAGATTAGATTGCTCTATTAATGATTCACCCCCCCTCTCAATAATCTAACAATTGGTATCAGAGCGGGTTCCTTTAGAAATCAGTTTAACCACTGAAAGGTAGATCATGGATAGCAACAACTTGTATAAAAATGGAATACTATAGTTTGATGGACAAAAGTATGCATTTTGGAGCATAAGGATGAAGACATATATACAGGCACATGGATTTGAAATTTGACAATCAATTGTAGATGGATACACAATACCAGCAGTTCCACCAACAAATGACAAAGCATTGAAACTCGGTCAGAATAATTCCAAAGCCACAAATGCACTTCTGAATGGTCTTGGTGAAACAATATTCACCAAAGTTGCACATTGTAAATCTGCTAAAGAGACTTGGGAGAAACTTTGAAATATTTATGAAGGAGATTCAAAAGTCAAAGAAGCAAAGCTTCAAACTTACAGAGGTCAGTTCGAACAACTAAATATGAAAGAAGATGAGAATAATGCAACTTACTTCTTACGAGTCGATAAAATAGTAAATGCAATAATAGGATTGGGAGAAGAAATTCAAGAATCTGTAATTGTTCAAAAGGTCCTAAGATATCTTCCTATGAGGGTTGACCCTAAGATATCAACACTAGAAGAAAGAGCTATCTGAAATCAATAAGCATGGATGAACTACATGGAATTTTCACAGCATATGAAATGAGAACTGAACAGGAAAATCCAGATGTAAAAGAAGCAGCCTTCAAAGCATCCAAAAGATCAAAGAAAAAGGGAAAGCAACCAGAAAAAGAACATAGTAGCAATAGTGACGTCTCAGAAGATGATGAAGAAGTGGCCAAATTTGTCAGAAGACTTAACAAGGGAACCGACGACAGGTATAGAGGTAAGCTTCCTTTAATTTGTTTTAATTGTGATGGTATTGGTCATTTTTCTAAGAAATGTCCTCATAAGAAAATGATAAATGATGAAGGTGACTCAAAAAGAAGACAAACATATAAAGGCAAAAGAACCACAAAGAAAGTTTTCAAGAAAAGCTTATGCCCCAAAGAAGACATATCATCATCAGATGAAGATGAAGTCAGTGACAGTGAGACAAAAAGGATTATATTCATGGCAGTAGAAGATTCTGGTAAAGAAGACTCCAAAGTAGAATATTAAGAAGCTGAAGAAGAAATTGAAGAGGCATAAGTTGACTACCGAGAGGAATTGATGAATGCCATAGAAGTTATTATAAGAGAAAAGAGAAAAAACAAGAAGCTACAAGCGGAACTAGACAAGAAAGAAGACACTCAGGAATTAGAATAAATGATCACAAATTTGAAGGTTCAAATTGAAGAAGATAAAAGAATGGAAGAAGCACTCAAAGAACAACTAGAAGAAAGAGACAAAATCATTGAAAATTTGGAAGCAGAGATTGTTACATTAAGAAAGGATCTTCAAAATAAAATTATCTAGAACAGTTCAAAAGTTTTGAATGACATTATCAACGGTCAAAGGCTTAATCATGACAAGTCCAGACTTAGATACAATCAGATAGAAAAGGGATCAAGCTTCAAAACAATAGAACAAGAAACATATCCAAAAAGCTATGGAGAAACAATCAAAGGGTATAGGGAGATCTACAAAGAAAATTACAGGGACACTCCTTCAATGAGAAGATTCAGATTTCAGAATCAACAACCAACAAAAACAAATAGGTCTCTAGAAGAAGAAGGATTCCTAAGAGCACCTCCTTTCAGAAGATCTTCAACTCCTAGGTAACTATCTTTTTTTGTTTATGTTATGCATGTAATAATTTTGGACATAAAGTTGTGAATTGCAGAGCTAACAATAGGAACATAAACAACTTTGAAAGTCATACACAAAAGGGTTATCCAAGAAGGCCTTGTGAAACACAGAGAAGAAGTTACAACATGTTTGAATCATTGAGCACTGAAGTGGAGTGCTACAAGTGTAAAAACTTTGGACACATGACCAAAGATTGAAGAATGACAATCCCTTCTAGAGAACCACAACAAAACAACAACAATCATAGACATGAACCTTAGAAAAGGACATGGATAAGAAAACAGAATCAATACAACAATGAAGAATGCACACTCGCTCTACAAGATAAGTAGAAGAAACGTGGTTGGTATGTTGAGAGTGGCTGTTCAAAACACATGACAGGTGATAGAGACATGTTTCTTACATTAAGAAAGGAAAGAGATGGATCAGTCTCCTTCGGAAATGATGATTTAGCCAAAATCATTGGAAAAGGCACAGTTAGAATTGGGAACAAGAATACAGAGGCAGAAAATGTTCTACTAGTAGAAGATATGAAACATAATATTGTAAGTGTGAGTCAAATGTGTGACCAAGGTCATAAAGTTACTTTTGATTCACAAAAGTGTGAGATAAGAAAAGAAGGTTCAGGAAAATTGATTACTATAGCTGAACGAACTTCAAGCAACATATATGTGTTAAGTGAAATTGAAAATGAAAAGTGTTTTCTAGGAAAGGAAGATAAAATTTGGCTATGGCACAGAAGAATGGGTCACATACATTTTGATAACCTTGTCAAATTCAACAAAAGAGAAGCAGTCAAAGAAATGTCCCAGATCAAGAAACCAACCAACACTTTATGCAAGCATTTTCAACAAGGAAATCAAACAAAGACTAGGTTCAAATCAAAGGAATATTCAACGACAAGACCACTAGAAATTGTGCATATTGATCTAGTTGGACCAACTAAAACAAAGGGTTTAAAAGGTGAGAAATAATTTATGTTATTAGTTGATGATTATACAAGAATGACTGCAGTTTTTTTTTCTCAAGAATAAGTCAGAAGTTTTTGAAAACTTCAAGATCTACAAGGAAATGGTTGAAAATGAAATGGATTCAAAAATCAAATGCTTGAGATATGATCATGGAGGAGAGTTCACTTCAAAAGAATTTATGGACTACTGCAACAATCATGGAATAAAAAGACAATTCTTCGTTGCTAGGAAACCTCAACAGAATGGAGTTGTTGAAAGAAAGAACATGAAAATACAGGAAATGGATCGAACAATGCTAATGGATTCCAAATTGACATATATTTTTTGGACACGGGTAGTGCATACAACATTTCACATTCAAAACAGAGTAATGCTCAGAAACAACACTGACAAAACTCCCTACGAGCTATGGAAATGAAGATCAACAAATGTGAAGCACTTCATATTTTTTGGAAGAAAATGCTACATCAAAAGAAAAGATGGAAGAATTGGAAACTTTGATTCTCGTGTGGACAAATGAGTACTTGTTGGTTACTCAAGTATAAGAAAATGATACTAGTGTTACAACCTGAGATTGAACAAAGTTGTGGAAAGCATCAACGTAACAATTGATGAAACAAGTATACAAGAATTGAAGGAAAAAGAAAATGAATCAATGGAACAACTTTATGAAGAAGAAACAAAAGATGAGAAAGAAGGGGAAGACGAAGAGGATCTGACAGAAGCAGAAGAGAAATTTCAACAAGTGACTCCAAAGACACCTAGCAAACGAGTACATAAGAGTCGTCCTTCAAATCAGATTATCAGAAACAAAGATGCAAGAGTTGAGACTAGAATAAGAATGCATTCACCAGAACAAACACACCTAGCACTCACATCTATGATTCAACCAACCTATTTTGAAGAGGCCATCAAGGATGAATTTTGGAATAAGGCCATGGATGAAGAATTGGATCAAATATAGAAAAAGGACACTTGGGAATTGGTTCCAAGACCAAAGGATAAGAACGTGGTCGACAGAAAGTGGGTTTACAGGAATAAATTGAATTAAGATGGACATGTTACAAGGAACAAATCTAGATTGGTATGTAAAGGATATGCACAGGTTGAATGAATCAACTTTGCAGAGACATTTTCTCCAGTTGCCAGAATGGAATAAATTCTATTGCTTTTATCTTATGCATGCTCCAAAAATATTAAAGTGTATCAGATGGACGTAAAATCAACTTTTCTGAATGGGGAAATTGAAGAAGAAGTCTACATTGAACAACCAGAATGATTTCAGTTGTGAGAGAATGCAGATTATGTGTGTAAATTAAATAAGGATTTGTATGGTCTAAAACAGGCTCCTAGAGCATGGTACTCTAGAGTGGATAAATATTTACAACATACATGGTTTAGAAAAGGAAGTGTAGACAACAACCTCTATATCAAGGTAAGTCAAGATAGTATTTTATTAATTCAAGTTTATGATGATGATATTATTTTTGGTAGTGATGATGACAGGTTAAGCCATAAATTTTCAAAGGATATGCAGAATGAATTTGAAATGTCATTACTTGGAGAACTATGCTTCTTTCTCAGACTTCAGATACGTCAAAGTAACCAAGGAATTTTTATTTCTCAAACCAAGTATATCAGAGAAATGCTAAAAAGGTTCGAAATGGAAGATTGCAAAATAGTTATCACTCCCATGCAAACCAGTTGCAAGTTAAGCGAAGATGACGATTCAAAGTCTATAGATCAAAGGCAATACATGCCAATGATTGGTAGCCTACTATATGTGACAACATTCAGATCAGATTTAATGTAGGCAGTTGGATAGGTGGCACATTTTCAAGAAACACCAAAGGAATCACATGTATTAGCAGTGAAGAGGATTTTCAGATATCTCAAAGGAATAGAAGAGTTTGGATTATGGTATCCAAAATGAAAATATCTATCACTTATTGTCTAGACAGATGCAGATTGGGCAGGTTGTATTGATGACCGATGAAGCACCAGTGGAGCAATGTTCTACTTGGGTGAGTGTTTAATATCATGGATAAGAAAGAAACAATCATCAACATCTTTATCTACAACCGAGGTAAAGTATATTGCATCAACAACATGTTGTACACAGGTTCTTTGGATGAAACAAACTATGACATATATACAGGTTGAGTATGATCCCATTCCAATCTATTGTGATAATACAAGCGTCATTAGTATCTCAAAGACCTCGGTGATGCACTCCAAGATGAAGCACATTCCTATCAAGTATTACTTTCTATGGGAACAAGTTGCAGAAAAGAACATCAGAGTTGAGTATGTGGGAACAAAAGAACAAGTGGCAGACATCTTTACAAAACCACTTCCACAGGGATCCTTTGAGTATCTTCGCCAGAGTCTCAGAGTTATTTCTACTCCAAAATGAATGCTTTTGAATGCTTATCTTATATGTCTTAGATGTACAAGAGGAAGCACCATAAAGAGGACAATTCAATTAGGGGGAGAAACCCTGGATGGAAAAATGCCTTTTTCATTGATGACAAAGGGGGAGGGATTTGTCAGATGCAAAGGACAAATGCATGGTTCAAGGGGGAGCATGAGCGATATAACTTCAGTATTTCATGACATGATTTCAGTATTGCATCATCGTATTTCCATCAATGCCAAAGGGAGAGATTGTTGATTAAGATTGGTTGTCATTGATGCCAACCCTTGAAGGAGGTTGGAGAACCCAGGTTTGGGTAATGGACCCAAGTTTGTTTGATGGATAATGGTATGAGTTTTGATATATTTACATGTAATACTATTCTATATGGATAGTACATGTCATGTCATTTCTAGTGTTATGTGGAACGTCACATAACTCCTCACGGTTAGAGAGTTATGGCCATGCAAAGTTGGAGAACCCTCATGAGTCATCTAGAAGCCCCAAAAGGTCAAAGTAGTCAAAGTGGTTAAAGAGATTTTTAGAAGGTAAATAATAAAGTGAAGTGATGAGTGTACTATAATTAAAATTGAATACAAAAGAAATTATTTAAATAATAAATTTAATGGATAAATTACTAAGTTTACAAGTGGTTAGAAGTGGGTTAGCCCTAAAATAAGGAAAGTGGTTTAAGATGGTTAAAAGGTTACCCCTTGTAATAAAGTGAAGTGACAAAGTTAAAGATGATTATTTAAATAATAAAGTGAAGTGAAAAAGTCAAAGATGATTATTTAAATAATAAAGTGAAGTGACAAAGTCAAAGATGATTATTTAAATAATAAAGTGAAATGACAAAGTCAAGAAGGATTATTTAAATAATAAAGTAAATGGAGAACTTTCTAATTATTGAAAGTGGTTATAATAAGGTTAACCCTAAAATGAGGAAAATGGGTTAAGTGGTCAAGTGGCTATTGGATACATGGACAAGTGACAAATTGGACAAAGTTGGACAAAGTTGGACATATGTGACTATGTGGACAAATTGGCTATGTGGGCAAAGTGACCTAGAAGATGCTTCTAAGGAAGCTACTTGGAGAGTATAAATAAGAGACGAGACTCTCTCATTTTAAATCACACTTGAGAATATTGAATATCTACAGGTGACTGAGGTAACCAAAGGATATCTAAGCCTAATTTCAGAGGGAAGGTGAAGTAAAGAAGGTCGAGATTCAAGGGAGGATAAATGTTTTTGATGATGCTTTCTAAGGTATGTTATTTACAGGTCATGTCACCATTTTCGCAATAACTCTTTTTCTAGAATGATTCAGACTGTGAAATTGATAGGCCATTGAGAAAACATATCCAAGTAGTCGTGGTATGAATTTCATCTTGTGGGTCATTGTAGTTTTGGAGTTACACTCTATGGAAATAAGGTTTGTGGCTAGTCCCGAAACTAGTCTAAAACATGTGTTTCGGGGAAAAAAATCATAACTTCTTCATAACAGATACAAATTAATTAAGACAAAATGTGTTGGTTAGGGTACAATCTGTAGTATTATGTGTAAAAAAAATTTATCCATACAAAAAATATTACGTGTGGGGCACGCTTTACAAGTTATCTCTCTAGAAAAAGCCAAAATTCAACAAAGTATGTCATTTTTGCTATAACTCATTTTTTGAGAGGTTCCAAGTAGTGACACTTGGAAGAATTGCATAAAACACACTGAAAAAATTGTGTACTATTTTCAAATCTTTATTCATTACAGATAGATAATTATGATTATTTCAAGTTAGGGTTGTTGACTAATCCAAAACTAGTCATGTGAAACTAAAGAAAAGTTTGATGAAAATGACAGTCTCTTGTTGTTAAAGTTAAGGAAGGTTTGCAGGTATGTGATCATATACACCAGGTCTATTACAGAGTTAAAAATCAGATTTGGATGATGAAATTGATGAGGTCTTTTGATTGAGGTACATGTTGGGTACATGGTTGAGACAAGTAGTTAATGAGTTGGCACATACATGAGGTGTATAGTTGATGATGTTGGTACATATTGATGAGTAGTTGATACATTATTGGTACATACTTGGTACATGGTTGGATGCACTTGTTTATAGTACATGTTGATTACAGGTTATTTGGTATAGGTTGGTGCATGGTTGATGCACTTGTTTATGGTACAAGTTGATTACAGGTTGATGCATGGTTCATGTTTACAACAATATATATTATAGTGATAGTGTGACAATGGTTCCATCATTCTACTTCTACTTCAGGGTGTTTGGACGGGGAAATGATAGGTGGTTGTAGCCACCTTCCAATTGTAGTTAGAGATCATAGAGGGTTGTAGTCTCATTCTCGTTGTAGCCAGAGAATTGGGGAGTTGGAGCTTCCCTCAGGTTGTAGCCTAAGAAACTAGGGGGTTGGAGCCTCCTTCCATTTGTAGCTGGAAAACAAAGGGAGTTGGTGCTTCCAATGAATGTAATTCTTCAATACATATAAGAAAAAACATTCTATGGTTTTCTCCCACTTTGGGTTTCCACGTAAAACACTAGTGTACTGTGTATGTGTATGATTGTTCATTTGTTCATTGCTTATTTACTCTGCAGTTATTGGATGATAATGCTACATTGATATAAAACTTGGATTATATGGTTAAAAATGATTAGATTTATCTATTACTGATTCACCCTCCCTCTCAGTAATCCAACACAATTGACAAGGAAAACTTAACACATATCCAATATATTGATATTCAATTGTTTCAAGAAATATCTGGTCATGTTATACCACCATTAGAGAAATGTATACAACAAATTAGAGTATGTTAAGATGGTTGTAGAAAATTTTTGCAACAACACCAAGTTTACTAGAGAGTTAGTGAGTGTCAGTGTTAGTAAAGTTAGTAGGAAGGTTGAGAGATTTGAAAAAAGGGAGTTTGTTGATCACTTTCACCATAAGAGAGCTTAGAGATTAGTGCCTTTGAGGGCTATGGAGTCTTTACAACAACAATACAATAAGTTTTGGAGATGAAGCTAGAAAAGACTAAGAGGTAGGTCTTAAACTCTAAGGTGCTATCACATTAGGGCCTTAGGGTTTAACCCTTAAGGAGAATGATTGCTATAGTGAAAACACTTTTGGGCTCTAGTAATATTTTCTCCCTTCTTAAGTACTTCAACTAGGTCAGAATCAAGATTCTAGGACAAAATTCTAAAGTGCTAGCACTTTAGGGATTTAGGAGTCTAACCCTAGTTAGGATTTCTTCACAAATTTTGGATAAAATTAACCTTGTGATAGGAGGAAGCACTTATGATCCTCTCTTAGCGTTTTACCAAGCAAGGTTTCAAGCATGGACAAGTAAATTTACTATGAAACATTTATAGAATGAAATAAAATTGCAGAAAATTTACTTACTTCACCAAGATACCATGAAAATAAACCCTAATTGTAGCAATTCCATCCGAAAATCAGCAAAGAAACATCCACACTTGACCTCCAAGAGATAGCGCATGAGAGAAAATAACCAATAACCCCAAAGTAGCGAAACTTTAAGACTTGTTCTCTCACAAATGGTGAGAAGATGTGATGATAAATGAAATGTCAAGGTTCTTTGTTTATATGGAGCTACCTTGACCTATTTCTCCACATAAAATTCTCAACAAAAAAATATAAGAGGGTCGATTGCAAAATGAAAATTACATAAAATAAAACCCTAGAAGGGTGATGTCATTCCCTAGGAGGGTGACATAAGCTCTCAAAGTGTAACATCAAGCATGGAGGAGGGAGATGTTGGGCCTCCAAAGGCCATGTGTCATGCTCTCATTTTCCAAAGTGTCATGCCATGGGTCTCCTCTTGTATAACCACATTCAGAACCATCTCATCCATCAAACCCTAGCCTCCAAGGAGACATAAAGGGATAATGGGTGACATCCTATGCCTCCAAAGGAAAACGACCAAGTAGAAAAGGATGCAACCTCATGTCAATGATGCTATGGTGCCTCCAAAGGCAATTCCCTCCACTCTCAATGTGCAACACTCATCATCAATGGTCTCCGATATGTGGGGTATGGCATCCATCCCATGGGCAAGGTTCTGCAAAGACAAACAAGTATGTTGTTAGCACTAAAATATACCCATATATATTTTTGAACTTTTGCCAAAATTGAGCAAGCTTCGCCTAGCCTTATGTCACCTCAATCTCAATCTGGTGTATGTTGTGGAAGATCTTCATCTTTCAGTAGTAAAATATGCATATTTGCAAAACACTCGTTGCAGGAAGTTAAGAGTTTTGGTAGTGAAACCCTTACAATGTGCAATGGATCCACTACATGAATTTTAACTTCCGGTAAGATGCTTGAGATCTCGATATTACAATAGCTTCACATTTTCAACATGGCAAAGTCTTTTAAAATGTCCTTGTCTTTTGAATTTTGAAATATTTCAAGTTGAATTCTAGTTTGTGGTCTCTTTGATTTCATTTGAAAAGTCCAAGTTACCCATGCCAAGTTTTACCCAAAAGTAAACATTTTAAAAAATTATTATTTATTATGAATATTTTATATTTAAATAATATTTTTATAATTTTTACAAAAGTTATGGTCTTTTTACATTGTACCCAAAATTCAATTTTAAACCAAGTTCCAAGTGCACCACTAAGTGTCAAGTTCTTTTCATTATTTTTGAATCTATGGTTTCCTTTGGCTTATGTATGGTCGACAACAATATCTAGAAAGCCTCAAATTCATTCTCAAATATCTAGGTCAAGAGCTTCTGTAAATTCTGGAAGAAAATGAAATTTCCTTGTTTAGGTGAAGGATCAACTTGTATTGATAATTCTCAGATCGCTTTAAGAATTCTAAGGTCGCCATTGCAAAGCCAATTTGATTTATGGTATCCAATGCTTGTAGAATTAATTTTAAATGCCAACTAAAATGTCAACTTGGGCAAAAGTTCAGATGTTTACTTAACTTGAAGACACTATTGCATATGCCAAAATGCTCGAGGTTGCAGGGTGCTCACTTCTTGATGTGCATGGATGAACCAGGGATGAGAAATATGGGAAAAGCATTAGATCAGATTGGGATATAATTAATGTTGAGATTGGTGGTGGAAAGATGATTCGATTGTAGGCTCCTCAACATTTTATTGGTTTCTCTATGTCATGTTATATTTCTTCTCCAGACTAAAGGTTTGAATGGTATTGATAGTATTCATATGAATCTTGATGTTTTTTATAAAAATATTGTCTTTTTCAATATTACTTCTTATTTGATCTCTAGGGAAGAAGAGCGTTTTGAAACCATGAAATATGAAGAGCAAGGAAAACTAGTTGCAACCAAATTGCAACCACAAGTTAGACTTGTTTCTCAATTATGATCTCATCCTACCTATATAACGTGAAGAGTTGTCAAAGTATCAATAAATTGTTCATGGATTTATTCTAATAAAATGCAAGTTGAGTCATTCTATGGAGGATTATCATGCAACTGAATTCAAAGAAAATAAAGGCTATGAGCTTAGATTGTTTGCTATTTTTTATGGTCATTTGAGTGAAAATGTTCCTTCGCACCTGCAAAAGAACTTGTTTCAAAATATTTTGAATAAGGAAACATTTTGGAAATAGATAAGGCCATTCTCACAGAGGCACCACATCTTGGATACAAGTGGTTCCACTGCTTTGACTATTCTCTTGATAGATTTGTTGTGAAGAAGTGGAGGATGGAGATAATTGGGACCAACATTTAATGAATGTGCAATAGAAACTTGTGGCGAAAACAACTAAGAACATAAATTTTTCTCATTTATAAAGAGATTGGATAGTCAACTAAGCATCTACTTAATATTCCATGACAATACTTGGTAGCTACAAGATTCCAAGAAGGTTAACTATTTCCAAATTTCTAGGGATTCACCTAACATCTTCAGACAACATTTGAGCATTCAAGGATATAGGTAGTGGTCAAAGGAGCACAATGATGGCATAACAAGTATCAACAATAAAGTATTAAAAATTATATTTTCAAACATAACTGAAGTATCATATAGAATGGTGTCGATCTTCTCCAACATTTCTGTATTTAAAAAAATCAACATTGAAGATCAACTCTAGATTTAGAGAGATTGGCAAGATATTTCACTTAGCACTTGCTAGTAGAGGGAGATTGTGTCTATAGCATATTGGACATTGAACTCAACACTTGATATTTTTTAGGAAAAATATCAGTCAATGGTAAATCCATGTCCCAGTTTTGATGGAGAAAAATCAGTAGCCAAAATTCAATCTCAACCTTTCAAGATTTCTTGCAAAAGATTGACGATCTATTTTTATTTTTAGTTTAGTGATATATATTATTTCCAAAAAGAGAGAAACAATTTGTAAATGAGAAATTCTCTATAAATTTTATCATTTTTTTAATAAACAAAGGGGGAAACCTTCCTTTGGAAGGAAGAGAGGAAAGTATTGGAATTTTGAGAGGATTGTGTGCATCATAGTAAGCCTGCGAGTAATTTGTCTTTGTTATTTATTGTTATCAAAGATCCTCGAGAGATTTATTATCAGTCTGCAATACTCTTTGTTTCTCACTTCATCTTATCTTCTTGCTTGAATAACTGATAGTTATTAAGTATCAATAATTGTCCATGAATTATAGATTCTTAATGTAGTGAAGCTTCATTGTATCTTCCTATCATTCGTGCGATCTATTCAAGTATCATTATTCATTATTCAAAAAGTATTTATGTTTAGTGGATATTCCATCTCATGAATGTGCAAGATGATCTAGCATAGGTTTCACTGAGATTGATGTTTGTTTTCTTATTCTTCCACCTTCCACAATGCAAAATTATCTTGTTTGATATTCAACTCAATTGCCTTTGATCCACAGGATGTTAATAGAGACTCCATGTCCAATGGCATTGATCATTGATTTACTAGTATTCTAGTTGTTGCCTCAAATTCATTTTTCGATCTTCCCATCTAGATCTCCCTGATCCACCAACATCCCCACCTATCCAACCAAATTCTCTTTGAATATGTGATATGCATTCTCTTTTGCAATCAAGAGCAATATCTAGCTCTAACATATGCCCTCCAAGTGATCCAGATTATTTTTGGCACAAAATGAGAGCAGAGATATAATAAAGAAATGCATAGAGATATCACAGATATCCAATAATATAACAGAAATGTATCAGAGATGCAACCATAAACTGAGAGATACAGTAATACACGATTTCTATTAATGAAATAAATGTACAGAGACTGTAAAAATACAGAGTGAAAGACTCGCTAGAATGGTGGTAGCTTATCTCTGAGAAGAGATGTGTCCTCTACTCGCATTCACAAGAAGATGATTTTAAAATGAGGCTCAAAATGAATTTTTTATCATAAATAAAATCCAAAACCCTAACCCGGGAAGATGAAAATCCAACAGTTTTGTGGACCCCGTTTTGGATAGTTTGGTGTATCAACTTCTCGAGGCGTAACTTTGGCATACGATCTCTGTTTGGGGTGCACGATAGCTTGTTGGAAAGGTATCATTGAGGAGATTCATTTAGGGGGCTCAATTAGAGCCTTTGAAAATAATTGAGAACCTATATCCCCAAAAACCTTCATTTAGGCCCTCAAAATGGCCCCAGAAGTTAAAAACTGCTAAAAATGATAAATTACCAAAATTGCCAGAAAACTGTTTTGAGCTAGTTGGAAAAGGTAGGTGACCACCGATATCCACATGGATCACCAAGGTTACACAAGTCACATGAATCATTCCAATTAAGCCACATTTAATACATGAACCACCCAAACATGTTCATCAAATCCCCTCTTTTCAAATTAAACAAATTCCCAAAAAACATATAATTTTTTTCCAATTTAGGTATAGGAGGGGTGTCATGGTGCCCTATTGGGTAGGCCAATCCCAAAGTCAAGGAATTATCCTCAATAATACCCTATCTAGATCATGTGATGAGTATGGGCTGGATTGGGAAAGACTTTTGAGCATGGGATTCTTGACATATCAAGGGTTCATATTGTCTCATTTATGGGTGCGTTTGTGGAGGGTGTGCTACATCCTCGAATTTCCCTTTGTTTACATTGCAAATTTTTTTCCAAGATCTTTATTTTCCTTTTTATCATGTCTAAACATTGAGTGCGATGTGCAATGGAAATAAAAAGAGCACTGCAATGCATTACCCCATCAAGTGAGACATCATTTATTCATTTTTTTTTATATTAAAAGTCCTTTATTCATTCAGAGGAGTGTTTCATGGATCTCAGGACTTTAGGGAAAGAATTTATGTATGATGTGAGATACAACACCTATGGGCCTTCAACCCCTTCTTTGCATGAAATGAGGTACAAGCCCTTCTTGGGGTCAATGCACCTGAAAACTCGAAAGACGAGGAAACAGAGGGGAATAAGTATGGAAAGTGGTAAGTATGAGTGAGGGATGGTACAATGAACTTTCAACGAACCCCCTAGTAGCAACCCTTTTCCCAAGGGTGAGCAACTTACTAGGATACCATGTCAACCACCAAGGTGAAATTAGGAAAAAGGTATAATTTCCAAGAAAACGTTCCATAATCAAGAAAAGACTCCTTGCAACATGTTCAAATGATTCTAATATTAAAGTGACACTTACCATGAGACAGGACTTGTTACCTCATGAAGAAATAAATATTGTCTTCTGGGAGCCAAGCTGGTGTAGTGTATGTTACTCTGCTTCTGATGAAGAGTAGTGGTGTAAGGAGGGGCTCTATATTCCAAATGTGGACTATGCTAGTCAATCTAACTCTCGAAAATCCATGTCTACTACCCATGGGACTTGATACAACATAGTAATATGCAAGGATGCATGAAAAGAAATATGTATATCAGAAATATAAATGCAAATCCAGGCAAAATGCAACTACACTACCATGACATGTGTGATTCAATATATATATATATATATATATGCAATGCAAGATGTATATGCCTACCCTACCTACTCTAATCTATGTTAGTGGAAATTCTAGGTATAATCATATAACCAGTAAAACCATGCTAGCATTGTACCAAAATATCTACCCCTATGTCTTATCATAGACCAAAATAAAGATGAATCGAGCACTAGAAGAACATGAGTTAGAGTAGTCATTATATCATAACTAATCATAAAATTGAACTCATGGAGGTGGGAGGGAGGGACAAAATCATTTAAAACATTATCACCACAACCATGCCCTATCCATCCCAGGACAAGGCTAGAAGAATCAAACGAAGGCAGATCCTCATCCTCAACTACAAGGCTATCACTCGAAGATCGAGAAGGGGCGAGAAGGAACCTAGGGAAAACTCTAAGGTCATCCATGGAAGAAGCGAGCGTAAGGTAAGGGATCAAACCAGGCCTAGAAAAAAAAAAATTCTCCCAACCCAAGGTTTGTTGGTTTTATGTGTAAAGATGAATATACTTGGAAAAAACTGTAGTTTGAAAATAAATCCGTATTACAAGAAAGTGACCATCATGAGGAGAAATATCAACCAAATCTATAAAGGAACAACAAGATGGAAAAGGAAAAGGATGGAAACTCTCATCCCAAAAATCCTATTCAAGGCAGATCATTTCCTTACCCTCATCAATGTTAGAGAACGACAGTGGTTGAAAACCCTCTTCATAGAATAAATCCAAGTGCGCAAAATAATATGTATCAAAACTCCCATGATAAGGCTAGAAGTCATCATGAAAGTGTTGTAATATGTCATCCTTGGGTGGTTAGAATAAATATGTAATCATTTCATCCTCATGTTGATAGGTTTCTAAATCGGTAGCAATCACATATGGTTGTTGTAAAAGAAACACTTGAAAAATGACCTTCAATGTCATAAATAGGATCTTCACCAAGACAAATCACATCCCATTTATGTCTCCAAACATGTATAAACTCATCAATATTCTCAATCATATCGTCACCTTTAATATACCATGATGGGTCTAATGCATCCAAGGGTTCCTCTAGCACTTATTCACTTTCCATATCATAGGATAGAGCATCATTGAAGTCTTGGGAAGGAGTATAACTCACCACATTCATTTCTTCATGTGTAGGAGGATTGGAAACTTGGATGACTTCATCAAATGGAGGAGAAAAAATCAACACTTTGTATTTATGAAGAGCCTCTTTGTGGGTTGGGTCTTCAACATGGTGTGTTTCATCAAAATTTTCTTCTTCGACATGTTCACAAGGCAACTCATGTTATTCAATCAAGTCTTTGTTGTTTTCAATAGAATCATGAGGTAATTCTTTCTCCTCCTCAAGGGGTTGGTAGCCCTCTTTTCAAACTTCTTCCTTAGTCCCTTTTCCTAGAGATGTATGAACTTCAAGGATCTCATCCAAGGCATTCTCAAGATATGGAGGTTCTTCATTATTATTAATCTCTTCATCACTTGCTTGCTTGTTTGGAGGGGGAACTTCATCAATATCCACATCTTCTGAATCATCCCATTCTTCTCTCTCCACATTTAACTCCAATATCTTGGATGAAACCCAAGGTTGGTCATACTTCTCTCCTATGCTAGCACGTGCCATTTTTAGTCAGAAGTATGCCTTATAAAGCTCTTCCTCTGTTGAAACTTTGAAACATTTCACATATTGGTTGATTGCAAGGTCATTCTCTTCTCGTCTTTGTGCACAAAGGTCAATCAATAGATGTACATCTTGGAATTTATCAACCAGTTCCTTGCAAAAATTCTTATCTTCTCTGACACTCTCCTTCATCCTTTAGGAGAAGTGTTCACATTGTTCTGGTTCTTCATCCTCAATAAGTGGAGAAACTACAAACACATTGTTTTCATCACGAGGATGAGTATTCCCAATAGAATATTCTTCTAAGGCATGATGTGATTCCCTAAGGTCTTTTATAAGAGGACCCGAGAAGAAACCTTTCCTTTTAAGGGTTGTTGTAATCTCTTGAAGAGTGTCTTCATATGTCTCAGACTACGAATTCCCATATTCAATAAATTTGCTAATGATATTTGTGAGAGAGGTGATGGTTTTTGGTTTTAAAATCTTTTTGATCCAATCCTATACATCAAATGGTAGGGAGACCACAAACCATTGTATTCATACATGTTCATCCTCCCCCATACCTCATATGTATTTCAATAACTTTACTACATGGGAAACAACTTGTCCATTGAATTTTGGAAAGTTTTCTGACCATCCATCCTTATATTTGTTTGGGTGTTCGGGGATGCTTTCAAAATCAATACAAGGTGTTGTCGCAAGAGTTGACTCTAGGCTGTAAAAGAGCCAAGCCTTAGCACATTTTTAAAAGAAATAAATCTTGTTGATTGGTCAGTCATAGGAGTCTTTTAGATACTAGGTCTAAAGTAGACATTCCACTCATTTATAGATCAGAAACAAAAGGCATGAACTCGTTTTTCTAATTCATTTTAAAATCGTGAGGATGGATAGAAGATAGGGGATGAACACAACTGAAAGAAAAAGCCAAGCGTCTGGTCTTCCTTTCAATAGAAGAAATAACACCAAACTTCAAATATCTGAACACAGGTCTTGTCTCACTCATAGAAAGACAGAGGAAAGGCTGTGAACAAATACAAATTGTAAATAAGGCAAAACAATTAGGATGCAGGTCTTGTTCTACTCACAGCAAAACAGAGGAAAAACTGCACCTTAAGGAATGCTTTAAATTAGCTACAGCAGAGGTAGTACTGAATTGTAACCATTACAAGCTGAAATAATGAATGTAAGGAAGAAAGAGCAGTGATGAAAAATTCAGAAACAATAATACAGGAAGAAAGAGCAGTGATGAAAACTTCAGAAACAATAATACAGGAAGAAAACAGAATTAGACAGTGACAAAGTATAGAATCTCTTGGCTCTCTGTTCTATATCTGCTGAAAAATAATACATTACAAACCCAGCCTGCCTAGGCTCCCCGAGCTCTCCTGGCTCCCTCTTCTCATTACATACATCAGTCTTTTTAAAAGAGAAATCTAGAACTCTTTGTGTTCCGAGAATCTGAAACAGTTCGCCTTCATGGAAAACTGCGACTGCCAGGTGCCTCTGTCGGCACTTTGAACCGTTATTGACTTAGGGCAGCTTGTAAACGCCTTTGGCTGGGTGTGCATAATCTGGGCGATACACTTGACAAAATCGTTTTAGACTGCAGATATCTGTCGTCCTCCAGCAACGCCTCATTTCCCAGCTTTATCCAGTCTGTCATTCTAGATAGTCTTTGGAGAAACACCCACACCCAATTCTCGAGTTTTCATCTTCAGTTGGGAGTCCAAGATCA
>ML785384.1:853278-863625 GCA_009831015.1 Picea engelmannii
TTGAATCATCTTGTACTTGAACATTTAAGTGGGGTAAAAGGAGGTTTCCCCCTCGAAGAGGCTTATTATCTGAAATTATCTCTTTTTCAAGGCGTTGAGTACTTTTCCTGAGGTTTTTATATGCTATATTGATGTTTGGTTCTCAACATTGTAGAAACTTCTGAATTGGGAAGTTGATAGCAAAAGAAAAAAGTTGTAGAAGCGTCCAAAGGGAAAATACCCCGACGAGATTAGAAATGTCATCAGCTTGTCCCAACAGCTGCTCCAACTGCTTGGCCACAAATTGTCTCCAATGCACTTCCCATTCCAAGCCCGACTCTCTCATCATAAAACATTATGCATGTGTACAACACAGGACTGAACTGCAACAACTGCTTGCTTGAAAATTTCAAATGGAAAAGCCTCAGTAGGGATGTCATAGGGGTATTGCTTAAACAATGAACCATCCATAAACCAAACAGTATCAAGCTTTGTCAATCTCTCTAATCCATACAACAAACTTCTGAAGGCAGCTCAACCTCTTTTCGTTCAAGAATGACGACTGCTGCAATGAAGGCAGACAGTCCTCCTGCATAACCATACATCTTGCTCTGTTCGAGAAACTTGGTAAATATCATCCATGGCATAAGTGCAACGGCCCGCAGAAGAATGCATTCTTCCATTACACTGCTCACGATTACTGCATAGATGGATCCTGCCAGGGGAATCTCTCTGCCTTATCTATGAGAACCATCATCAATAGTGCGTGCGTGGCCAAACAAAATCGCAATGTGTCTGTAACAGCAGGTATCCTGTGTGTGACAACAATTACAGTGCAGTCTGCAAATTCCTTTCTAATTATTTTCTGGAGAATGACATCTGTCTGTCCAGAACAAAAATTCGACTTAACGCACGCCACAAACAAATAATTGTCTTTGCCCGACACTCCAATTCTCTCCGCCATCCCAACTTTTTAATTTAATGAGTAGAGGTGCTCCTAAAATGCATGTGTGAAGAATATATTAAACCTGGGAGCGATCTTTGTGAGCGTGCTTTTCTTCGGATACCCATCACACGATCAACCCTAGGTCGTCCACGATCTTTTTGTAGTGGCTTCTGACAACGCCACCTCTCTTCTCGCCGGGCAATTCTTATCTTGTTGCAGTTGCTATCGATTCTGGTGAAACTACCCCGTTTTGTACTCGATTTAGTTCCCTTCTTTTTTTTTCCTCTCAGCCTCTTTTTTTTTGAAGGCTTGAGCTTGTAAATGCGAACCATCTAATGGTGAGTTGTAAAAACCTCCTCGAAGTGGGTCAGCTTAAAGGGATTCTTCCCTATCTCAATTCTCCTCACTCTGTCAAATCCTCTACCAGCATCTTCTTCTGTAAAACAATAATATGAGAGCCTATACATGAGGGAATTCAACATTGTTGGTGTTGCTTGAGAATCTATGCGATACTGACCATCTCTAAGATAATCCGGTTCCTTTATATGTGGAAAACACCTTCTCCAATGCGAACCATCCAGAGAAATTTATTTATATCATCACTTGGATATCCAACCAAACCTCCAAATACTACTAAAACATATTTGACATCCAAAGACTCAAAAATTTCCCATGCCTGTCTCTCCGGAGATGACATAGCTGTACCAACAGTTGCAATATGTGTATTGTTCCATGTATTATTTTCAACTATCACATTTCGATTAGCCATTGCAGTTGTTTGGTAGCCATAGTCCCACCATGATGCAACCTTGTCATTCTCATCAGTATTGTGGCTTAGCCATGCATATGCTTCTCGAAAATCATCAAAAACATGAACTCCTTCAGGTGCATGAGAAGAAAGCACAATCGATGGAGATGAATATGATTCTGCTGCAGCCCAGACACAATGAATCACATAAAATCTTCCCAATACAATAAGTAGCAAAATACCAACAACAGATGCTTCTAAAGGAAGAAGCAAGGACCACTTCTTGTGTTTCTTCTTATCCGAAAACTTTTCCACATTCTCCTTTTCTTTTTCCTGTTCTTTTTGAGGATTTCTCTCTTAAAGGCTCTTTATCTTTCTCAAGGAGTGTTGCTTTGAACTCGTCCTTCAATTCATTTGGAACCACTTCTGATTTGACTGTTGAAGCATGTTTAAGCAGCTATAAAACACATGCATGATCGCCATTTGCAGTTCCTTCTTCAATTGCATTTGTTGAAATATGTTCTTTATGAATAAAGTCCTTGTGAGAGGTTGCTTGGGATTGTTCATCAATTACTGTATCTTCACTATATATTGTCATGTCAATTTCTGACTGTATTATTTGAGAGTTTATCACAACAAACCAAGGAGCTGCACAACTCAGTAATAGATGCATCATGACTCCAAAAATGAATGAAATATTCAGTAGAATTTAACACCATGACTGCCTCACGATTACTTGGTGATGGACCAAAAGAAAGGCACTTTTCAAAATCCTTTGCCAATGCATAGCCTTGAGGATCCACTGAAGAAAATGCAGCTCCAGTCACTACAATAATAGGCATTTCCCCTTCCAAATTCTCATATAGCCATCCTTAAACGCCTCCAATTTCGTTGGTTTGATCGTACTTGAACCTTGGGCAGCACAGTCGATTTTTCTATCTGTTACAACACAAGGAAACCATTCTTGAAAATCCATAACTCCATCACCTGGAAAACAACTCAAAATGTATTAGTGGAGTTGCAATACGATCTCTCTAGTATCATCAAAAGAAGGTGATGGAATCACCCTCAATGGATTCACAAGGTATACTTGCAAGATAAGGGCTTCAGGTGAAGTTTACCAAAGAAAATTTTGTTGAGGAGAATGGCTCAATCTTTCCTAGCAACAATGTCAAAATGTTATCGCAAGATTTGTACTTGTGCAAATCCCAACACAAGTCCTAAATCTATGTAACTATAATAAATCCTACCACTGTCACCTTCGTAACAAATCCCCTCATTTTAATGATGGAGGAGGTCCACCACAGGGGAGGCTTCCCCGATGAACTCAAGATATCAAAGTAGCAAATTTTTTAGCCAAGCCTAGCACCTCCTCTCTTGATCACCTAAGTCAAGGTCTAGGTTGAGGAGAACTAAGAGGTATAAATATGTTTGAGTACCTTCCAAGAACAAGAACACTTATAAACTATATCTAATTGTTTCCAAGTACAGACATTCAAATAATAGCTCTCTAAGACACTAGACAATGAAAATTTATATGGTTGTTATGAAATTGCAATAGTACAACAATTTATAACAAGTAAAAGTTTGTAAAAACAACAATAAAATGAGATTAGAAATGCATAAATTGACAAGGAAAACTTAGCACATATCCAATATATTGATATCCAATTGTTTCAAGCAATTTTTGGTCATGTTATACCACCATTAGAGAAATGTATGCAACAAATTAGAGTATGTTAAGATGGTTGTAGCAAACATTTGCAACAACAAGAAGTTTACTAGAGAGTTAGTTAGTGTTAGTGTTAGTAAAGTTAGTAGGAAGCTTGAGAGATTTGAAAAAAGAGAGTTTGTTGATCACTTTCACCATAAGAGAGATTATATATTAGTGCCTTTGAGGGCTATGGATTCCTTACAACAAAAATACAATAAGTTTTGGAGATGAACCTAGAAAAGACTAAGAGGTAGGGCCTAAACTCTAAGGTGATACCACATTGGGGCCTTAAGGTTTAAGCCTTAAGGAGAAGGATTGATAAAATGCAAGGACTTTTGGGCTCCAGAAACATTTTATCCCTTCTTAATTACTTGAATTAGGTCACAACCAAGATTTTAGGGCCAAAATCCTAAAGTGCCTACACTTTAGGGATCTAAGAGTCTAATCCTAGTTAGGATTTGTTCACAAATTTTGGATAAAATTAACCTTGTGAGAGGAGGAAGAACTTATGCTCCTCTTCTAGGGTTTTACCAGGCAATGTTTCAAGCACAGACAAGTAAAATTACCATGAAACATTTATAGAAGGAAATAAAAATGGCAGAAAATTTACTTAATTCACTAAGATACCATGAAAATAAACCCTAATTGCAACAATTCCATCCAAAAATAAGCAAATAAGTATCCACACTTGACCTCCATGAGATAGAGAATGAGAGAAAAGAGCCAATAGCCCCAAAGTAGCGAAAATTTCAGACTTGTTCTCTCACAAATGGTGAGAAGATGTGATGATAAAATTAAATGTCAAGGTGCTTTATTGATATGGATCTAGCTTGACCTATTGTTAGAAAAACAGGACTGTGGAGCAATAAAATAAAACAAATGCGGAAACAAAACACAGAAGATGCACAATACAATAGAGACACAGATTTACGTGGTTCACCCAGTGTGGGCTACATCCACCAGAGAAATTGCCAGGTCCTTCCTTTATTATTATCCAGCATATGAAGGGATACAACCTACAGAAAAACCCACTGTAACTTCCTCTTCTTTCTCTCACAGACTCCTATCTCAGAATACCATATTCACCCTCAACTATAGCTGCAATACATTTCCCTCATAAAAGAGGGTTGCCTTCTAGGGCAAAAAACCCTAACATAATCCCTATCGTTAGATCTGCGACCTTATAATGAACAGTCCAGATTTACAATGAAATTACAATATACATTTACAAGGCAATTTTTCCTTTGGGGGCTTCACCCTCGAACCCCCGCTGGGGGCCCACTTGCCCCCAGACCCCCCAGTCGGGGGTATAGCCCCCCCAGACCCTGAAGAGGGGGTAGCCCCCCTCTGCACTCCCTCGCGTGGAAGAGTGTACATACTTCTGGGGTGTAAATAATTCATGGGGTATAAACACGGCTGAAAGTAAAAGACCTCTGAATCAAGAAGATAATCAGGCTCCACAACCAACACCTATTTGTCCACATAAAATTCTCAACAAAAAAATATAAGAGGGCCGACCCCTTTAATTTTCCCTTACATTTTGCAAAATGAAAACTACATAAAATAAAACCCCAGAAGGGTGACATCATGCCATAGGAGGGTGACATAGGCTCTCAAAGTGTAACATCAAGCATGAAGGAGGGAGATATTGGGCCTCCAAAGGCCATGTGTCATGATCTCATGTTCCAAAGTGTCATGCCATGGGTATCCTCTTGTCCAACCACCTCCAAAACCATCTCATGCATCAAACTCTAGCCTCCAAGGTGATGTCAAGGGCTAATGGGTGACGTCCTATGCCTCCAAAGGAAAATGTCCAAGTGGAAAAGGATGCAACCTTATCCTCAAATGATTCTAGGGTGCCTCTAAAGGAAATGTACTCCAATATCAAGGTACAACGATCATCATAAATTTTCTCCCATATGTGGGGTATGATGTCCATCCCATGGGAAAGGTCCCGCAAAGACAAAAAAGTATGCCCTCCAAAGTCCACAAGTCACATGAATCATTCCAAGTAAGACAAATTTAATACAAGAACCACCCAAACATGTGCATAAAATCCCCCCTTTTAAAATTAAACAAATGCTCAAAGACCTTATAAGTTTTTCCCAATTTAGGTATGGGAGGGGTGTCATGATGCCCTATTGGGTAGGCCAATGCCCAAGTCAAGGAATGTTTCCCAAAAATACCCTATCTAGATCATGTGATGAGTATGGGGTGGATTAGGGAAGAATTTTGGCCATGGGTTTATTGACATATCGAGGGTTCATATTGTCTCATTTATGGGTGCCTTTGTGGAGGGTGTGCTACATCCTTGAATTTCCCTTTGCTTACAATGCAACTTGTTTCCAATCCCTTTATTTGCCTTTTTATTAAGTTCGAATATTGAGTGTCATGTGTAATGGAAAGTAAAAGATAACTGCAATGCCACTTGAAGTTAGAATAATGCATATGGATATCAATAAAACCTTCAAAAATACCCACATAACTATTATTTCGACCCTTAGACCTACAGGAACCGTTAGATCTGCAGATCTACGATTGAGATTGGTTTAATATTACAACGTAACATTAAAGTTCCAAACCATTATCATATTTCAAATGTATAACATGTGTATTTTATAAAATTGCGGGTCTGCCAAAGGTAGGGTCTGCCACCGTGCTTTATAACCTCCGCAATGAATACAATCCATTTGATTCCAGATTGGATTTCAAACTTAAAGCAAAACTGTATTGGATTTGAATTATGAGTATAGGTCCTAAAGTTAACCTGTGTGCATATATCTTCTCCGATATGGATTATGATCATTGATCTTATCCCTAGATCGATTCTTAAACCACATGATTTCAAACATATAATTACTCCTGGTTTTACTGTATTAAACAAAGAAATTCTAATTGAAACAGAGCTTATATTTCGAATTGAAATCTCAAAATGCACTTACAGTCTTGTTCTCGATGAATTTGATGGAAATTTTGCAGAGTTATATATGATTTACAAAGCGGTCAATTGATCATATACACACAATGAACTTTGGGGATGAAGAATTTTGGTCTAACGTTTTAATCCCTTTATTTGACAATAAGAAATTTGCCAATTTCTTCCTTATTCCAATCCCAACTGGTCCCCCTGAATGAAATGGCCTCTACAGGCTTAAATACAAACAAATTTGGTTTCTCAGATCCACTAAAATTGGATTGAGCACCTTATTCAACACTAGATCCTACAATCTAGCCTAAAAAAAAAAAAAAAACACTTCTCTCTCTATTACAAAGAAGGATTCAAAATCCTTGTTGTTTTATTCGATTTGATTTAATTAAAACATAAAAAACAATTAAGAGAACCAACTCTCTTTGGTAAACTTGACTTTGAATTCAAATCCAATGATGATTTTGTTCTTTGAGCTCATGCTCTTGCATCAGACTCCTCAGGTCAGAAAAATTCATTAACTCTTGTTCATGAGTTCTTCTATAGTACTGTCACTTTTTTATATGAGTGCAAAAACTACCCAAGTAGCATCTTCCAGTGGATGATCCTTCCACTTCACTAAGTACTCGTAGTACTCTTGTCCTATTGCCTTCTTCAACACTCTAGTATCCATAATTATTTCCATCGACAACTTCTTCTTTGTAGGAATTTGTTTCTGCCACTTAATTTGTTGTCCTATGTCTCTGTCCAAATCATTTCTTGACCGTTCTACTTCAAGTTCCACATAAGAATACAAATATGCTACATTAAATATGGGAGAGATTCCCATGTCTTCTAGAAGTTCAATCTCATAAGCCTTTGCTGAAAAATTTATCAAAATCTTGAAAGGCCCAATCTTTTTAACCTTCAATTTGTTATATGTTCCTCTAGGAAATTTTTCTTTCCTCAAATGTGCCAATACCAAATATCCTTCTTCAAAAACAACTTCCCTTCTCTTCAAATATGCTTTATGTTTGTACTTGAAACTATTTTCATGTAACTGTTCTTTAACTTTTTCATGCAACATTTTCATATATGAAGAAAAATATTCTGCATTTGCGCTTCTCTTCTCCATCTGTCCCAAATATCTGAGCTCAAATACTCCTCTTGGGTTGACTCCATACAAAATATTAAAATGAATTAACCCTGTACTTATGTTTGAGTCATTATAAGAAAATTCAGCTTGTGGTAAAGATAAATCCCACTGATTAGGATTTTGACTTACCAAACTTCTCAATATATTACCCAAAATCATGTTTGTATCTTTAGTTTGACCATATGTTTGAGGATGGTAGGCTGAACTAAAGTTAAGACTTGTTCCCAATTTCTTCCACAATGTTCTCCAGAAGTGTCCAACAAACTTAGTATCTTTGTCTGAAACAATACTAACAAGAAGACCATGTATTCTTACTACTTATTTAAAAAGCAGAGTTGCAATATGAGTTGCATCACTATATTTATAACAGGGTATAAACTGCGCCATTTTAGAAAATCTATCTACCACAACAAAAATGGAATCATTTCCTCTCTGAGTTCTTTCCAATCCCAAAACAAAATCCATACTCACATCATCCCAAGGTCTTTTTGGAATTGGCAGTGACTGATATAAGCCCGTGTTCTGGTGTCTACCTTTTGCATGATGACAAATTTTGCATCTTCCCACAATTTTCTGAACATTATTCCTCATTCTTGGCCAATGATAAAAATTACTCAACTGAGCATAATTTTTTTCATTGCCAAAATGACCAACAAGTCCTCCATTGTTCTTTTCCTGCAACAAATTCTCTCTCATTGAACATTTTGGAATGCACAATTTACTTCCTTTGAACAAAAATTCTTCTTGTAGCGTGAAATCCATCCATGGACTTCTATCTCTCAAAACTGGATTCTGACATGCTTCATATGCTTCCTTAAAATCTGCATCTTCAGGGTACATATCTTTGAGATGTTCTAATCCAAGAACACTCACTTGGGACTCCTGCAAAACTAAACACCTTCTACTCAAAGCATCTACAACCTTGTTAGAGATTCCACTAATATGTTTTAATATAAAAGTAAAATTATGCAAGAATTGTACCCATTTAGCATGTTTTTGATTTAATTTATCTTGCTTAGTTATGAACTGCAAAGCATGATTGTCATAATATAAAAAAAACTCTTTATGCATGAGTTAATGCCTCCATTTCTTCAAAGCTTGGATCAATGCATAAAATTCTTTATCATAAGTGGAGTATTTTTGTTTTACCTCATTCAGTTTCTCATTGAAATATGCAATTGGATTGACATCTTGACTCAAAATGCCTCCAACTACTGTCCCACTGGCATCACATCTAACTGTAAATATTTTGTTGAAATTTGGGAGAGTTAAGATAGGTCTCTCAGTAATATTTTCCTTTAGCAGTTTGAATCCTTTTTATGTTGCCTCTGTCCATCTAAATGGTTGTTTTTATTTCATCACAGTTTCTAGGATTGGAGCACAAATACCACTAAAGTTTCTTATAAATTTCTTATAGAAACTTTACAACCCATGAAAACTTGTAACTTCAAATATGTTTCTTGGATATGGCCACTCTTTAAATGCTTTCACTTTCTCTGGATCCATCTTTAATCCTTTTGTGAAATCACAAATCCTAAATAAACCAATTTTGTTTTCATAAAGAAACATTTCTTCAAGTTTATTAAGAGTTTCTCTTGATGTAGTTTCTTCAGAACCAATTTCAAGTGCCTAACATGTTTTTCTCTGGTTTTACTAAAAAAACAAATATCATATAAATAAACAATGACACATTTCTCTGTGAATTCCTTAAGTACTTCATTCATAAGTCTCATGAAAGTACTGGGTGCATTAGTTAAAATAAAAGGCATAACCAACCACTCATATAGTTCATTGTTTGTCTTGAAGGATGTTTTCCATTCATCACCTTCCCTCATTCTAATATGATGATATCCATTTTTTAAATATATCTTTGAAAAATATTTGGCACCACTTAAACAATCCATCAAATCATCCATTCTGGGTAAAGTAAAACAATATATGATGGTGATTTTGTTTATGGCTCTAGAATCTATGCACATTATCCACTCTCCTCCTTTCTTGGGACTCAATACTGTAGGTACAACACATGGACTCAATGTTTCTCTAACCAATCTCGTGTTCAACAGTTCTTTCACTTGTTTGTTGATCTCTTCATTTTCTGCTGGATTCATTATGTAAGTTGCTTTGTTTGGAAAACTAGCTCCAGGAATCGGGTCTATATGATGGATAATACTTCTAACAGGTGGTAGTTCATTAGGAAAATCATCAAATACAATATCCACATACTGCTCTAACAATTTCCGAACTTCAATAGGCAAGTCATCTATTCTTGTGTTGTGTTAGCGTCGGAATTCACTCCTGGATTGCTTGCAGGAGCAGAGCCCGACACCCATCAGTTTAATGTCACGATTGTTTTTTAATAGATGATCAGATGGACAGAGACTCGGGGAAATATCATTCTAACTCAGGGACTGGGTCTGGCATGCAAGGAACAAAGGAGGTCTTGATCTAACTTCAACCAGTGGGTTGATTAAAAGGTGAATAGGTGGAAGACTTGGTAAGAAAGGTGAACAAATGGCTTTGGGCAACAGGCTTACAGCAGTTTGCAGAAGAAAGACTCTGAATGAAAGATCCGCTTGGTTCAGGGTCTCAAGAAACTGAAAGGGGACTTGACTGGATCCTCCAATTCCAAGCCACTCAGCGCTGGGAAAATCACAAGAAATGATTAGAGGCAACGCAACTGTTACAGTGATCCATTACAACATCATCCTATAACAGCTACAGCTCGACTGGACCCTCCAATTTCGAGTTGCTCCAACACAGTGTAAACAAAGGCATGAAAGAAACTGGCATTCATAAGGCAAGAAGTCTCAAAAGTCCATACATAACCAGATTAACAGTGCTTCGTTAAAACTTTACAACCGGGAGCTCTGCTCAACCATCGATCTCCCTTAAAATA
>ML785384.1:866090-888951 GCA_009831015.1 Picea engelmannii
GAATACAAAACTGCCATAATAAAAGAGCCAAGAGTCAAATCTTTGTGGACATAGCCCAGGAGGGGGTGAACCACGACAATACTTGGGTAATATGTTAAATGTATGCATGTCTCTTCTTTCTTTCAATAATTAACGATTAAGTTCGATGAATAGTTAACACATGGTTATGAATCTATTTATACTCTGTTGGAATTAAACTATGAAATATATGTATGTGATTTCAAGGGATGAGTAGTTTACCTTACAGCTCATGGTACATGGATTTAATCAAGAAACCCCTATCCCCTACTCTGTCCTAGGCTGTAAACACTTGAGTCTTACAACCACCCATTTAAAGCTATATCAGGTGAGACTGCACAGAGTCTTTTGGGTGTTTTGTTGCCTTTTGGATTACCAGGAGGGCCGATAGTTTTAGAGGCTTTGTTGGAACTCCGAATGACATGAACCCTAGGTCAATAACTCAGACAACCCGAGAAGGGATATATTAAACTAACAAATGGTTCCGTTGCCATGTTAAGAGGAATAAGAGAGGACTGAGTAGATGAGATAGAACGAATAAGAACCGAAGGAGCATAACAGAAGGGAAATGAGCCATTAGAAGGGAATGTTGAGACCTTGGAACCCCATGAGAGAAGAAATCGAGGGCTGGTTGAGAACTAAAGAGCTAGAGTTTTCACATAAAGAAAATAGAAACCCCAAGATCACACCGCGTAAATAGCTAGATAAATACGTATTTACGGATTTACATGAAGTCTTTTTATGTGATTTTCCGCATCTACTACAGGAGTGGATATTAAGTTTAAAGGATAACCACGTGACAAACCAGCTTCGACATCTAGATTGGACTCAAGTATAGATCCAACAACTACAGTAGGTGAACAACAAATTCACCCGCACAGTCGACTTTTGGCTTGACAGTATTGTAGCAAGCTTTATCACAAAATTTGCGGTAGACACAACAAAGTCATACAACGCAGCCGAGAAAGAGTTCCTACGAGGACCCAAAGGAAGGTACATTCAATCACTATATACTTCTATCAAGATATTGCTATATAATAAAGGTGTAATGACAATGGAATCAGACAGCTAGACTTCCCTGCATGCATGGGGGAAGGGGGGAAGCACTAACAAAGAGAGGAGGAATGGAAGGAGGGTAGGATAAAGATAAGAAAGAGGAGGAACCCTTGGACCAGATCTCGATGGATGACGACCAACTTCGGTGGATCATGGCGTCATCAGGAACGATGCGTAGCGGAGCACCCTACCAATATAAGGTGAATACCAAGAAGAGAGTTATAGCCGAGAGGGAGGGCTTGGAAAGCGATGAGGAAGAGGTAGAGGATATCTGGGCTATGGAGCAGATTGAGGAAATCCCGCACACCACATACGATAGGAAAAAAAGAGGCCCAAGAACAAGAGGATAAGGCATCCGTCCCTTTCAGATTAATGTCAGTGTGGAACCCATAAACCCATGTGAGACCAATGCACCAAAGAGAACACCACCGTTTAGACAACCAAAGTTCGGAGGAAGTCCGACAGCAGGAAGTACATCTACACAAGGTGCAACAACTGGAGGAGCCAGTTCAGGCAACCTTAGTCAAGTATCTACACCACGTAGAGGAGGGAATATCCCAGTGTTTGGAATGGCAGGACACGATCCTACTATTAGATTACCGGAGTTTCGAGGAGAAGCAACAAAAGACCCTGAGAAGCATATGTTCATTTGTGAAAAGATCTGGGAAGTGAAGCAGATCACTGATGAAGACACCAAACTCGCGCAACTAGAGATCACGCTAAGAGACCGAGCACTAGACTGGTACATGAGTCTAGACACGAATAGTGTTCCCAGAATGACAAGGACACTGGACGACATTAAGAAACTATTGATAAATGAGTTCCAGAAGTTGAGCTCATAGGATCAATACATGAATGAGATGATTGAAATAAGAAAGAAACCAGGAGAATCGGTATGGGAGATTGATCAAAGATTCAAGCGATTAAAAGGAAAGTTAAAATACCTTATGACCGATATGCAGCATCGACACCTTTTTGTCAACTCACTACTCCCACACTTAAAATATCCATTACGACAACAGAAGTTTCAGACGCAGACAGAGGCTCTGTAGGAAACCTTGCAATTGGAAGAGAATCAATACCAGCAGACGGACCCGACTATCGAAGAACTGAAGGAGGATATGAAGAAATTAACATTTCCGTTGAACCGGAATAAGAACAAGGACAAACGAGAAGTCGTTTGATGCACTACCTGTAGGACGGAAAGACACCATAAGAAATAATGCCCAACATTCACACAGTATATGGCGACAGGGATGCCAAACCCACTACCACAGGGATGATTATGGTGCGAAATATGCAATAAATTGGGTCACAACCCTTACCACTACACGATGATGCAGAAATACCAAACAGTCTCAAATAACTCACATTTCACCTTTTGCAAGTCAGTCGGCCATGACGACAAAGATTGAAATGCCAGGCATAAATGATGACTAGGCAAGCAGTACCATAGGTCAATCAAGCCCCAACCCCATACAAAACTGCGCAAAAATAGTATAATATTGTGCCGCAGTTGTACAATAACGCACAACCCCATTTACAATACCGCGTAGTATAATCAGGGACCACAGTATAACACGCTGCGAGGTGATTGTACAACTTATAGAGAAGCAGGACGAGCCAGAGGAGGTTTCAGACGTGGTAGATGACCAGTAACATGTCACAATTTCCAGCAACCAGGACATTATGCATGGGAGTGCCCATTTCCACCAACGACTTGTATATATTGTCGCGCATCGAAACATGATACAGAGGAATGTTTGACATTACTTGTAAAGATCCAGGAAAAAAGGAATCAAAATAACCAAAATGTTCAGTGGATTTCAGCCGAAGCAAGGGATGACAGATGGAACATCAACATAGTCACTTGAGGAGGAACGAAAACAGGAAATGACACAGTTCGACAGGAACCAGTGCAGAACCAATGGGTAAATAAGAACATTGACCCAAAGAAGAAGTTCGACGCACATAAGGAGAAGGAGATCTTTACATAATCTCGACATGAATTTTAGAAGGAGAACGTTGCGTCGACTGCACAACAGAGAAAGGAAGCTATGGAATATGAAATGCCACCATCACTGGACCATACCAACAGAATACAACCCAAGGAACAAGTAAGTACTATCAAAGAATTTTTGCAATCATGCATCAAAATGTTAAGTGATCCTTCATCTGTCAAAATATTGCAAAACATCCTAGAAAAATGTAGCAGCGAGACAAAAAAGAATCCATAATTGATAACTGTCAACCACCTACATACAAGAAGAAGAACAATTAGGGAATTTAGACTAAATACTAACATTGGGGATTTCAATATGGGAGATGTTATACTAGATATAGGATCTGAAGTGAATGTACTACCAAAATCTACATGGAAATGCATGGGAGAACCTACATTGGGATACTCATCTGTTCAATTAAAGCTAGCAAATCAACATAGAGTCCTACCCATAGGTAGACTGAAAGGAGTGATGGTAAATCTGGATGGTGTGCGCACTAAGGCAGACTTTGAAGTCATCGAAATAGTAGACAACACAACACCTTACCTGATGATACTTGGTCTGGATTGGGCGTTCGACAACGAGGCCATAATTAACTTAAAAACCAGAAAAATGACATTTGAGTCGGGGAAATACAGGGTCATATCCCCACTTGACCCATAAGAAAGCGAGAGGTTCGTAGAACCCACTTGTCTGGATTTAGAAGAGATCGACCAGTTATACAGAACAACTGCTCGAGATGCGGACTATATAAACCCAACTGCAGACGTGGTTCTTAGTTGGTGAAGCATTACTTCATGTACAACAGACTCAGACACCGGGTTAGTAAAATGGCAACAAAGACTACACAAAGTATCCACGAGAAGGTGTTCCAGAATAGACCGCGCAATAAGGTGGATTGGCACATAAATTAGAGAACCACCTAGTTTTCATGGGCTAAATGATTTGGAAACTTTCTTGACACAATATGAAGATGAAGTATTAGAAAACCAGAGATTGCTAGCATTGGATTTATCACTAAAGTCTACACCCGCAAGATGGTGGGGTGCACACAAAGAGACTATCACAGATTGGTACCAATGTAAGCGATTACTGCACATAAGGTTCGGCGCAGAACATATAGGTAACAAACAACAAAAATACGATGGACTAGGCACACCAGTAGAACACTTGGAGGCGTGTAAAACGTTGTGGAAAATGACACCACCGGAGGAATGGTCTCACCACTTCATTCATACTATAGAGGGCATACCAGTAAATTGGTATAAAGACTAGGAAATGCGTAAAGGATCCAAGACATGGGCGACACTCCAACATAAATTTACAGTCACTTTCTCATTCGAGCATGAGAACCCCAACATGGACACGGCCCTGAAACAGATCAGAGACGTCATATTCATTGAAGAACTAGAAGTAGAAGCTATCACAGAGGTACACCAGTGAAATAAGCAGAGAGTCAAGGATCTACTATCATGCTACCATGTACAGGAGGAAGCACCGAATGAAGATGATCCACACGATATTCATATCGAAGAAGTTGAAGGCGAGAGAGCTATGGAAGGACCACCCTTAGAGTCAGAGGTCATCTCTCCACCAATCAAGATAAAGAAGGTTAACATAGGGACCTTCGAGCATCCCAAAATGGTTAGTATTGGAGATTACTGGGACGAACAAACACTAGAAAGTATCACAGAATTGTTGCGCGAATACAATGACCTTTTTCCCATGACCTTTAAAGAGATGAAAGGCATAGCTGAAGAATTAGGAGAAATGAAGATACCACTCAGACTTGATTCGAGACCCATTAAACAACGACCATACAGATTGAACCCCATATATAAACATAAAGTTAAAGATGAGATCGACAGGATGCTCGAGGCCGGCATCATCGAACCAGTCGAAGAATTAGAATGGATAAGCCCGATGGTAGTACAGGACAAGAAACATGAAAGAGGGATCAGGATATGCGTCGACTTGAGGAAGTTGAATGATGCATGCTTACACGACCCATTCCCCACACCGTTCACGGATGAAGTACTCAAGAATGTAGGAGGTCACGAAACCTACTCATTCATCGATGGATTCTCAAGATATCATCAGATTCAGATAGCACAGGAGGATAGACACAAGACCACGTTCGCAACAGAATGGGGATCTTATTAGTATACAGTCATGCCGTTCAGACTGAAGAATGCACCTACGATATTTTCTAGAGTGGTCATCGCAGCATTTAAAGAATTCTTCCATCAATTCCTCGAAGTATACCTGGATGATTGGACAGTGTATAGATTACTAAAATACCATGTGGAATTTTTACGACTGATGTTAGAACGATGCAGACAGTGCCAGATATCACTGAATATCAAGAAATGCATATTTGGAACACCATTTGGGATACTATTGGGACACATAGTATGCAAACAGAGTTTGCTAGTGGATTCGACCAATATCGCAGTGATTGTTAACCTACCAGCACAAAAAACAGTCCACCAACTAAGAGAAACGCAAGTACATACGAGATATTATAGGAAATTCATCAAAGGGTTCACGCAGATTACAACGCCAATGGAAAAACTGTTAAGGAAGGATACAAAGTATCAATGGAACGATGAGTGCCAACATGGTCTGGATACCCTGAAGGAAAAGATGGCCACTACACCAATATTGATATTTCCAGATTGGGAGAAGACATTCCATGTACATGTAGATGCATCAACGATAGCACTTGGAGCTATATTGGCACAACCAAGAGCAAGAGACTTGGATAACCCGATAGTGTTCGCAAGCAAAACATTATTAGATTCAAAACAGAATTATAACATGACAAAAAGAGAAGGCCTAGATATGGTTTATGAACTATAGAAATACTGACATTACCTATTGGGAAAACACTTTAAGATGTTTACAGATCACTCAACCCTGAAATACCTAGTCAACAAGCCAGTGTTGGGGGAGAGAATCTCTCGATGGTTATTGTTATTTCAAGAATTCAAATTTGAGGTAATAGTTAAACCAGGAAAACTAAATGCAAGACCTGACCACCTATCAAGGGTCACAAACGAAGAGGAACCAATGAATTTAGAAGACAACTTTCCATATGCACAACTATTCTCAGTACAGATTGCTGACGATTACTTCACAGAGATCATCCAGTACTTGAGCACAGGTACTGTGCCACAAGAATATACCACTGCGCAGAAGAAGGACCTGGTAGTCCGCATAGCCGACTATCAATTGATCGCGGGACATCTATACAAGATGGGTGCAGATAGCATCTTACTAAGATACGTACTAGACCATGAACGACCAAGAATTTAGCAGAAGCCCATGAGGGAATAGCAGGAGGGAATTATGCAGGAAAAGATAACGTATAGAAGGCACTACGTGCAGGATTATGGTGGCAAACGATCCACAGAGACTCAAAAGAATATTGTTAGCAATGTGATGTTTGTCAAAGGGTAGGCAAACCCAACAGAAGGGACAAGATGCCACTACAACCGCAAGTGACACTTCAGGCATTCGAAAAATGGGCGATAGACTTTGTGGGACTCATTAACCCACCAGCCAAAATAACGGGGGTGAGATATATTATCACCGCGATGGAATACCTAACAATATGGGAGGAAGCCGCACCAGTAAAAGATTGCAGTGCAGAGACAACTGCACACTTTCTGTTTGAACATGTAATTACTATATTTGGGTGCCCAAGAATTCTGATGAGAGACCAAGGAACGCACTTCATAAACAACACCATTCGAGCGATGCTCGAAGAGCTTGAAGTTCATCACCAAAAACGCACACCGTATCATCCACAGGAAAATGGCATGGTAGAAGCCTTCAACAAAATTATAGAGAATGGTTTGACAAAGATATGTAACGTCAACGGGGACGATTGGGACCTCAAGGTACCAGCAGTGTTATGGGCGTATAGAAACACATGCAAAAATTTGACAGGCCACACACCATTCAAACTAGTCTATGGTCAAGAAGCAGTAGTGTCGTTAGAATTTTTACTACCTAGTCTATGTGTAGCAGCTATCACACACATGACAAAACGAGGCACAGTACATGAAAGACTGGATTAGTTACTATCGATGGAGGAAGACCGAATCTTGGTAGGATTCCACCAACAAGTACAAAAATCAAGAGACAAATCTTAGCACGATCGCCACATCAAGAGGAATACGTTGAAGGAAGGAGATCTAGTATTGCTCTAGGATAGTAAATCGTTGCAGCACCCAGGAAAGATCAGAATGCATTGGCTAGGACCATACGAGGTAAAATCTATCACAGATGGAGGATTTGTACAATTAAGAGATCTAGAAGGCACAAACCTCAGAGGAATGATCAATGAGATCCGACTGAAGCTATAGAAGGACAGTCTACCACCCACCACATAGTAAAAAAAAAAAAAAAAAGCAACATGAAGCCAACAAGGTAAACGATAACAGCCATACCGAAAAAGGAAACAAGCGGGAAAAGGAAAGTCGGAAAAAGTAGGCTGACAGGACAACAAGAGGAAGAGTTAAAGCAAGGCAAGAACGGAAAGAGCAGGCGTAATGGAAAGTACGAAACCATCATGGATGCATTGAACCCACAGTTATGATGAATTAATCACATGATGGAGGAAGCATCCTCGACAAGCTTCATGACGAGCCCATATAACACATGAGCACATACGCAATTAGTCTATTCATGAAAGGAGAACAGAAAAAGAGAAACAATAGCGAGAACGAACATAGTGAAACCACAGAGCTCACCGAAGCCATTCAAAATTAGAAAATGTTCGACAGACACCATTATGGCACCATCGAAGATCGAAGAACCAGGCCAGATAGCCAGATCAACCAGGGTTCAGACTAGGTCATGAGGACCACTGGAAGAAAACAAACAAAAGCCACCAGAGATCATCGATATTGATGAAATCTCGTCGCCAGAGGAAATCCCAGTAGAGTCCACACCAATACTAGAGGATATTTCGCAACCACGGACAGAGGCCATGGAACAGGATACACCAACAACAATGCACGAGCCTCAGAACAAAGAAGAAGAAACCCACCAGGAAATACCACCGGAACATACTGAAGCAACCATGGAAGTGAACGAAACAACACAACATCTGGGAGTAGAGGAGCAACCAGACGAGACGCAAGCACCCGACTTAGGTCACCCAGCCGAGGAGATTGTTGGAACTACCTGGGCATGGAAAGAGTGGATGACAGGAGAACAACCAAGAGTTGCTAGAACTTCGAGCCATCCAACACAACAGGAGGACCGAGTTCAGATACCGAGCTCACCTCAAAAGAAACCGACTGCAGATATTGTGCTACCTTGCATACCAGAGGGAGTACAGGTGGACCCACAACTATTAGGTCACATCAGGAAGCTCAAGTATTTTGACCATGACGTAGCAGACAAAACCAAATAGCCAGATCTTGCACCATAGGTCTTTATGCAGAAAGTAGTCGTGAACCAACTCGGAGAAACCATTACTCAGCCACACCAGTGGGAAACTAGGCTAGACAAAACATGAATTCTAGGATTGATGAAGATACCACACTTTGGCAAAGGCCAATATGCGTTGGCATGCGTCAAGCAATTGTTAGCAGTTACGCATGGAGGGGATGTATGGCTGGACAAACCCATCCCCATAACTGTCAAACTTATCATGCAAATAACAGGCCTACCCACTGGGGGTATGGATCCCACGTTGATTTTGGACGATAAGTCCAAGGAAAAATCATCGGCAGAAGAGATGAAGACGAAATATGGCACCGACAGGGGAACAAGAGGCATTATAATCAAACAGATCAACATTTCCACGATGCAATTGGGCACGAAGATATTAGCCTGCAAACTACTAAGAAAGTGTCGCAAAGACGAAGTACCGGCAGGAGTCATTGTTGTTGCATCTCAGTGCATAGAAGCACCTCCATGAGTTGGGTGCCATACCTATCCAACTTGTTCCAAGTAGATTGCAAAGACCCGCAGGACGCAGGCATGAAATTTCATTACTCATGGCTGATCACTCTCATATATTTCATGGGATGGCGAGAGCCAGAATATGTCATCTTTTGTACCACACCACAACCAGGAGGAGCAAGATATCACATCCTGAGATCTGTTCCACTAGCCAAGCATAAGAAGGGGAATGGAATCGTATTTGAAGCTTACCTACGGGAGATACAGGAAGCCATCAGCCAAGCATAGAGAATAACACCAGAGGATGTCGCACGATACGAGGGCATCGCCAATTTCTGGGCTGGGCAACAAGCCATGTGGATACAACCAAGGTAGGATCCGGATAAACAGTGGCTATAGATGCGCTACTGTGTCACCGAGGGAGATATCGACATGGTCATCAACGAATGTCCTGATGAATGGAGGATTCTAACCATACCTAGAGAAGTACCGGGACAAACAACAGAAGGAGGGGTTTCGCAAGAAGAAACACGGCCTCCATAAATCCTAGTACCCAAGAAACGTAGAACGGGCCAAACCAAGTTGACTCAGGAAGACGATGGCTCAGAGTAGCCAGGGAACCATAAAGGGAGGACATAAACCATCCGACCAATGGACAGAAGAAACTGGATAAGGGATCACAGGAAACCGCATCGGACCCCATCACACAGGAACTAGGGGGAACTAAGAGACCAGTGGTACAGGACACAGGTGTGCGCGAGAAAATGAAGGCACAACGACCACCACCAGACTACACAATCACGCAAGATGATGGGGAGATGATTTCTAGGATGGTCCAAGACTGCCTCGTAGAGGATTTCGATCATGCCGTGCACCACAGGGATAAAATGCAGAAGGAACTGACAGAAATGGGACAACTCCTTAAGAAATTCGGGGAATCCCAAATCACGAGTAGCATTAGGGGCATCGAGCCATCGACCAAACAGACCACAAAAAGGGTGGAGGTAGAAGAACGAGACCCAGTTCTTCCGATGCCACACACACATTCCATGGTCTACATAAAGCCTAGCATGATGCGAATGGATGAAATTGTGGGTCAGACACCACTGAAGGATTTGGATCATATCCAATTGGTCTTGACACTGATGCCATCGAGAGAATTATACAAACTACAGGTTAGTGTCGACCACGAGATGCAATCGCGAGCCATAAAAACTTAGTCAAGCTACAACAAGCAACAAAGAAGCGGGAAGTGCTGGAAACAATTTTTGCACAGGTCAAATCTGAAACTAAGGAGGAGAAAGAACGCAGAAACGAGCTGGAACGTAGAGTGGAACAATTTTTTTGGAAACTTCCAACTACTGTGCAAGGAAATGAACTCCCAGCCACAGAAAATCTCTACCAGATTACGCAGGAAATTGATCAGTATTCGAAGGAGATCGAGACTCTCCATGGATAGATTATACCAACAACTCCACCAGCAATGAAGGAGAAAAGGAAGCAGGAAGCAACAATGCAACTGCAGAAGCTAGAAAAGCAAGTCAGCATGACAACCGACTTGTTGGATAAAGTAGCGCAACTTTGGACAAGGCTAGAAGAGGATCCACAGGTCCAACACTGGGACACGGAGGAGGAGAGGATCAATGCAACGATCCAAGAAATCAAGCAGCGATAGAAGACCATACCAATTCCAGAATGGGTCAAGGGAACGCAAGAGTTGAAGAAGTTACAGGCAGAACTTATCACTGTGCAAACACAGAAACATGAGCATCAGGCTCAAATAGAACCGTTGCAGGAACAGGTAGCATAAGTACTTGCGCAGGCAGAAGAAGCCAGAAACCAGACAACACAGACTCAACTAGAATGCACAAGACTGATGAGCATGGAAGTGGCAGCTCAGACAGTCGACACCATTAAGGAGAAAACCGCATAGGCACTGACAAAAGCAACAGAGTTGCAGGAACAATTCCAGACGATCACCAAGGAGATCGAGGAAGCACAAAGAAATTAGGTGACTCGGGACGAGTCACATGTCAGTGTTGGGGGCCTGTTGGCACTAGACCGAAAGGGAAAGAAGAACGATCATGGGAAATAAAGTGTGCAGAAAACTAAAGTAACAACTAGCAAAAGAACAACACGCGCGCATGCAAGAAAGTGTGCACAAAGGAAGGCGACAATTGGAGGAGGAACAACACACGTATGGGAGAAAGAACTAATGTAAGAAGGGTTAGGGTTTTGGTAATATTATGAAAAAGGCTAAAGAGCCCAAAATGTATAAATTGAGATACAAAAGTATTATAGAGGGTTGGGAAGTACCTGGTCGAAAGGGTTTATTTGTTGTTAGTTAATCTTTTGGAGACTGTAACCACACAGGGGCGTAGGCGATATGTAATGTTTTTAGTTGTATGAACYGATTTTGTAAGATGTTGAGCAAAGAAGATATGAGKGAATGTAGATCTGAGGATTAGACCGCAGGCTGTAGAACTTGGTGCGATCTAGTTCGCCTCACATAGATCTGACCCACTTTTGTGGATAATTGTAAGCGCATGGTGCCAAGAATACATAACTTCCATAAAAAAAAAGCCAAGAGSCAAATATTTGTGGACGTAGCCTAGGAGGGAGTGAACCACGGTAATACTCGGGTAATATGTTAAATGTATGCATGTCTCGTCTTTCTTTCAACAACTAACAGTTAAGTTCAATGAATAGTTAGCACATGGTTATGAATCTGTTTATACTCTGCTGGAATTAAACTATGAAATATATGTATGCGATTTCAAGGGATGAGTAGTTTACCTTACAACTCACGGTACCTGGCTTTAATCAAGAAACCCATATTGCCTACTCTGTCCTAAGTTGTAAACACCTGAGTCTTACAACCACCCATTTAAAGCTATCTCGGGTGAGACTGCGCAGTGCCTTCCAGGTGCTATGTTGCCTTCTGGATTACTAGGAGGGCCGATAGTTTTAGAGGATTTGTTGGAACCCCAAATGACATGAACCCTGAGTCAATAACTCAGACAACCCGAGAAGGGAAATAGTAAACCAACAATTGTACACCACATTTCTGTCATATTTCCATGGTCCGCCCGACAACACATGACAAACATCCATCGGAATGACATCACATAAAATATGATCCTTATAATTTTCAATCTGGAAATCAACTCTGCATTGTTCATTCACCAATACTTTATTCCCTTTTTGCAGCCAAGAAACTTTATATCGTGCAGGATGCATCTCTTTTTTTAGTCCTAACTTCTCAACCATTTCCACAGAAACCAAATTATCAGTACTACCATTATCAATAATGAATTTGCAATGCTTACCTTTTTATTTGCACATTGTTCTGAATAGATTTTTCCTTTGTACTGGTTCATGCACTTCCTTTCTTGATTTCAGTAAAGTTCTCCTCATCAATAAGGCTTCTCCTGCCTCTGGAAATTCAATATTATCCTCTAGTACTCTTGGTTCATTTTCAGCTTGTGCAATCTGGACATTTCCTTGTCTTGCAACATTCTCTGGAAAATCCCATGACATATGGCATGTCTTACCACATGTGTAACATTTGAACTCATATCCTCTGCCTCTTCCTAGACCTCTCTGAAAAGATATTATTCCTTTGAAGTCTCTTCCTCTTCCTCTTGAGGATTGTTCTTTCTGATTTGATGTATCAACTTCTTCTTTCTGAGCTAAAAAATTATTCTTCCCATCTTGCTGTCCCTTACCTCTGTAAGCTTGACCTTTCCCTTTTCATGAATTGTTTCTTCTATCCAACTTCTATTCCACATTTAAAGCACATTGGTATTCCTCCTCCACTGTATTTGGTGATAAGAGACTCAATTCATCTTGTATTTATAATCTGAGACCATTTATATACCTTGATACCTTCTCTGAGCTATCCTCAGTATAAAAAACTCTAATATTCACCTTGTAAAACTCTTCAGTGTACTCTCTAATAGTTAGAAATCTATGTCTCAGATTTTGCATCTGTCTATACAAGGTGTTATCCCCTAGCCTAGGGATAACTAAGGAGATTATGTCTTGAGGCCCACAGGTCCTAGACATGGAGTACCGAGAGCCATATTGACCTGAGCATGGCCCTGGAGGGCCCATCCTTTCATTCTTTAGTGCCTCCACTTTGTTAGCAGTAGCAACATCCATCACATCAGTCAGGTCCTACAACAGAAATGGATCTTACTCTGTGAGGTAATGAGTTCGGCTATCATGGTATGTGTCACTCTGATCCTCAAAACCTTTGAATATGTGCATTTAATTTTTTTTTCTTCTAACATGTGCTTGGACCTTATGCTTTTCCACTTGACCACACATGGGGGGAATGACATGATGCCCTAGTAAGCTGGTACCCATAGGGTTTGAGTTTCCACTAGGGGTATTCATGAAAGGCCATCATCTTCTCCCACCATACTTACCACTTTTCATCTTTCTCCCACTCATCCATCTCATTACACTGGTCCGGGCATTGGGTTGGCAAAAAATCTAAGGGTTGTACCTTACCTTGTGGGAAGAAGGGGATAAAGGCCCAGAGGGTAAACGTAGCTAGAAAAAGATAAAATACAAAAGAATGAAACCTTGATATGCTTCGCCCAGGGATCCCCGAGAAAGCAATAAAAAGATTCTTAGCAAGAAACAGAGGGACCCATAAAAAATAATAAATCAAGACCTAGTTGGAGGATAGGGGGTCTCATCACGAGCCAACTTATTAGGTCAATGGGAATGTAGCGGTATGACACTACCGACAGTTGGTCACCACGCCAGGGTAGTGGATCTTGGTGGCATATCCAAGAGAAAGGGGGTCTCATCACAAGCCAACCTTCTCATTTCCGTGAAATGCTTATGGGTAACATTGCCACCACTAGTCACCACACCAAGGCAGTGTTCCCTAACTAGCCTCTTGAAAGAAAAAACAATAAGAATAAAAGATAAAAGGCATGAATGGGCTTGGAAACATTTTCATCCATGGAAAGGTGCAACTCACCCTCTTCTGAGGAGCCCATAGGTAAGCTATACATTTCCCTGCTATCACTGCACCCCTTGCCTAGACATCCCTTACCACCTCATCCACTCACATGGCCTAGATTTGACTTCTCCCGGGAACATCCCACATCTAATGAGAATTAGCCCAATAGGATGTCCTAACGTCCCCTCCAAAATTGGCTTGCATATTAGCATAATGTCTTTGATCACTTGTCCGGGTAAAAGGGTTTTCATGGACATGTTTAATAACTTGATGATTAGATGTGATTGACATTTCTATGATCCCTGTGAAGTCTTATGATCTCATGGATGGCGTATCTGTTGATGTTGCAGGGACACACATGATGGACAGGTACCCGATGGACATGTACACATGGGGAGATGATTGGTTCGAACCTCCATGTGGCTAAAATCCCACTAGATGGATTTTGAGACCCCAACCAGGGGTAGAGACATATCAGAGGATTGCACCAGAGAGAGAGGAGGATGTTTCACCAGGGACAACCTGACATGCCTAGACCCAGGGGGGTTGTGCCCTTTCCACCATGATGTAGGCCTTGGAAGGCCCATGATATCACCTAACGTTTTGGGATGTTTTGGATGCATTTGTGTGCTAGGTGGCATGTGTGGCAGGTTCCTGAGGCACAAGGAGGCCTAGCGTTTTGCTCCAGGAGGCCAACGTTGCCCAAAAATGGCCTAACGCCACCCTACAATGTCATGAAGTCATATTAGCATCTTGTTTTAGGGTTTAATTATGACTTTTAATGTAAAAACTGGATATTACTTGTAACTGGCCATGTCGGCCTTTTTGACCTAATTATGGTCATTAGTATTGTATAAATAAGGGGAAAATCCCTCTTATTGTTCAACATCTTTCACTCACACTTGTGAGGGATGAAATTTTCGCCCTCCTTAGGGTTTATTGGCTGAAATTTTAGGCACATGTGTTGAGGAAGGATAAATTTGGTGTATTTTGGCAAGCTTCTTGGTGGATGTGTTCAACTAGGGATTTTCTTGATTATTCTTGATGTATGTAAGTGAATTTTCTGTAATTATTCTTAATTGAATGGTTATAGTTTTATTTATCTTGCATTTAAATTCAATATTATGAAATTGCTTGATTAAACCCTAGGAAGACTAGCACATGTTATTGTCCTAGCTTCAAAATATTTCACCTACTAGATCTTGTCAAAAGGCCATTTTTCTTGAAGCATGAGCTAAGGCCTTGCCATTGCAACACCTTAGAATCCACTGCTTCATCTTAGCTGATTTTTCTTCATCATTGAGTTAGAGAGGGAGGAAATCTATTAAGGCCTAGGGTTACCTACACCTTAGTAGCTAGTTTCCCCTTAGGGTTTGATAATTGGAGCCTTGGGTTACCAACATTCCAATCTATCAATCTCTCTTGTCTTTAACTCTTCCATTATCATTTTCCCTCAACATTTGTTGCTACATTATTGACTCCATTTTCCCTAAAAGAACTAGTCCAAGTCCTCTCTTGAGTAATTGATTAGCACAACCTTCAAAACCTACTCTTTGAGCAACCTACTAACACTTTCTAACCCTAGAATAAGCTAACCTACTAAAAATATTGTTGTTGTTACTAAAGTAAGCTACAACCATTAGATGCAACATTAAAATCTCATAAAAGCAATTGAAAAGGTTGATTTATACCTTGTCTTATTTGCTTCTATCAAATGCTAGTATTATGATTTCAATGGTTAATGATTCTTAGTCATTTTGAAGCTATTTTCAAGGCATTTAATGTGAAGTATTTCTGTATAAATATTTTTGTTATAAATTTTTTGTTTACTTCATCATATTCAACAAATTTATTTTCTCAAGAAATCCCATGGTTTTATGAAGTGCTAACCAACAAGTGTACTTGCAAATATATCTAATTTCTTGTTGCTTTGTTCCAGGCAAGTACACTTTGACATGTTATCTTTTTCATTGGTTATAAAAAAGTACTTTCTGCTCAGTGGTGACTTGTGAGAGGGGATCTTTATCTAGCCACTTTGACTTTGCATTCTCAAACCCCCAGGTCACCGGGGACGTCTCCCCTGGGCCTACCACCCTAAATAGAAAGATACATCATATCGAGGTGACAATGATAGGATATTCTCCCGTTACGCCAATTTTCTCTCCTTTAACCTTTTCTTCTATCAAAGTAAAAATTGTGCGATAACACAAGGGAATATGCTATTATTTAGGTAATAATTTACCTTTTAAATTTGCAACCATTCTATCCCAACTTTTGATAGGGTGTTTTTTATTCCTTTTTCTCTCTGCTTGAACACCATCCCAGCATAACAAAGCATGGCCCTTCATCTTTGTGACTGCAAATTTCACCTTCTTTTCATCAGGAACCTCATCATAATCAAAGTGTTTGTCTAACACATTGATCCAATCAACCAATTCTTCTAGATTTAAGCCTCCACTGTATGAAACTATCTCTGTTCTGGAATTTGAACTAGATCCCATAACTGCTTTTAATAATTTGAGTCCAATATTCTCTTATGTCACTTCTTCTTCTTCTTCTATATCATCCTCTTGCTCAGCTTCATTGACATCACCTGCTTCATGATATATTCTCCCAACATTTCTTATGGCTTGAACTTTTCCACACAAAGTTCTCATTTCCTCCATCACCTATACATTTGCAATCGGTCTGCCTCTACGACCTCCTCTGCCATGTCCTTTTCGAAACTGAAATGCCATTTCATAATGTAATATATTCTTTTCATAATTACTAAAATTCTTAATTTCTCCTGCTTCTATCAATGGAAGAGGTGAGAAATAAATTCTCCCTTTCATACACTTACATGAATCAAAATTTCCTACTCTGATACCAATTAATGCAAATGGATATGAATAAAACCTTAAAAAATTCCCACAGAACTATTTTTTCAACCCTCATATCTACGATTGAGATTGGTTTACTATTACAACATAACATTAAAGTTCCAAACCATAGTCATATTTCAAATGTAGAATACAAGTCGCCCGATTCTAGATCGTATTTCAAACTTAAAACAAAACCGCATTGGATTTGAATTACAGGTACATGTCCCAACGTTAACCCATGTGCATATACCTTCTCCGAAATGGATTATGATTGTCTATTTTAGCCCTAGATCGATTCTTAAACCACACAATTTCAAACATATAATTACTCATGGTTTTACTGTATTAAACAAAGAAATTCTAATTGAAACATAACTTATATTTCAGACTGATATCTCAGAACGCACTTACAGTCTTATTCTCGACGAATTTGATGGAAATTTGCAGAGTTATATATGATTCACAAAGTGATCAATTGATCATATACACACAATGAACTTTGGGGATGAAGAATTTTGGTCTAACCTTTTAATCCCTTTATTTGACAATAAAAAATTTGCCAATTTCGTCCTTATTCCAATCCCAATTGGTTCCCCTGAATGCAATAGCCTCGATGGGATTAAATAAAAACAAATTCAGTTTCTCAGATCCACTAGAATTGGATTGAGCACCTTATTCAACCCTAGATCCTACAATCTAGCCTAAAAATCAAAACAACTTCTCTCTCTGTTACAAAGTAGGATTCAAAATCCTTGTTGTATTATTCGATTTGATTTAATTAAAACCGAAAAAACAATTAAGAGAACCAACTCTCTTTGGTAAACTTGACTTTGACTTCAAATCCAATGATGATTTTGTTCTTTGAGCTCATGCTCCTACATCATATAACACATTGAGTGCCATATGCACTGGTAATTAAAAGACATTGCAGTGCATTCCGCCATCAAGCAAGACATAATTTATTCATTTTTTATTATGAAAAGTACTTTGTTCATTTAGAGGATCATTTCATGTCTCTCAAGACTTTAGATCTAGCATTTATGTATGATGAAAGCGACAACACCTTTGGGCCTTAAACCCCTTCTTCCCATGAAATGAGGTACAATCTCTTCTTGGAGTCAATGCACTTAAAAACCCAAAAGATGAGGAAATAGAGGGAAAGAAGTGTATAGAACACTCAACACTTTAAATTTTGGGATACCACTTTGCTTCACTTTCATCTTTAGAATTTTATTTTGCATGGTCGTGACTTGTTTTAAGACTATCTCTTGGTTTCTGCTTAATTTTGTTAAATCTAGGGCTTAAGATAAATCATCACTAGAAGAGAGAAAGGTCTAGATAATTCGTATCCTAAGAAAAAGGTATCCAAGAATTAGTATTTTTTAAGCTCAATATAAAATCCTTTACATTTCCTGACTTCCCCGGTGCCCAACAGAGAGTTTTGCAAAGTGTCGATGTGCTAATCGAGCATCAATCATTTCTTTATGCAAAATTGTGCAACATACATGTAAACCTTCCAATCGTCGATTTTCATCAGTGATCGATGCACAACATGGAATGTTGCAAAACAACCAAAGGAAAGTTAGGCCCCGACACCGATGAGTGAAATTATCACATCAATCATGACCATCCGATCTTAAGAGATATTTATCCTGGAAGTTGATTCATTATACTGATATTCATCCAATTCTCGTGCGATGAGAGATCACGTCAAAATTGACACGTCACCCGTCACACCACCTAACATGTCATTCTCCATGTGGATGTTCGTAATGTCTCCTCATCTGCCACATCATCAAGGTATCCATGCCTATCCATGTCATTTTCACCACGTCACCTTCTACGTCATCGGTAGACAAGAACCCCATGATAGCCCTTTCTTGAAACTCAAACAAACTCGTCGATAACCGATTTTCTCCAAAGAGGAGTTTGAATTTGGACCGTCCATGTTACATTCAAAATTGATCTGGACCGTTTAAAATCTAGACAAGAAATCTGTGAAACACCTAGTGTTTTAAGCCAAATTTGTTCCTACAGCGAGTTATTCCTATGTACACGACCTATCCAGGAAAACTGCGTTAGCTTAAGAGTACCCTAAAGACACACTGCATAATGCATCTATCGTATCATCATCTCGATAAATGTGCAATATCGTAATAACGTTAAAAATGATTTCTCGCACAATATTTCATCTGGGTCGACAAATAGACAATCACATAAGACAATTGAACTAACGATAAACACACTTTCCTGAACCTTGATCTGAAGGTTCATTGCACACCAAATCATTGGAATTCAAAACCATCAATGGATTGAAACAATGGTCTTCTCTCCCTGCCGATCAATGTGATACATTAATTCTCAAGCATGATGCGAACGACGCATTTAAATCCCAAATATTTGAAAAGATCTTGTTGTACCCTTTAATGGTGAATGTTGATGGACTCAGAAAATTAAGGCATAAGGACTCAAACCATTTTATTTTGACAACATTATCATTCATCGAGTTTTTGGAAGCTTTCATGTTATCGATAATTTCCCAAGAACCAAACATTTTGCACATCTGAATCAGTTGTTGTCAAATTCGAGTGGCCTTGCTGAGACTAGTAATCATTAAAGATAAAATTGTTAGAATATAATGGATGTGCTTGTTTTACCATCGACAATATCACTATTGTCACCCAAACATAGGCCGAAGCCACCCTCCGAGCACCTTAACCTTGACAGAGAATCACTCTGAAAGAAAACCCTAAGCTAGATAGTCAAACAAAGAGTAGCGCATCTTTCCCCAAGGATAGCGCACCAAACAAGGGTTGATCAGATAGTCCAAACCATAACCAAGAGATAGTCCAAGCCAAAACGAAAATTGTTAGCTGCAACAGTTGCAACGAAACTCTCCTCCAGACTTGCGCACAAAACTGCCCAATTGCAATGCGCACAAGTGTGCTCTGCAGTTCTGAGAATACTGGCCAGAATGAAGACTCGCCTCCTGTATTTATACTAAATCTGGCAGACTGCCAGGGCCGACTTCTCATTCTGGGTACTAATTCTTTAGTATATAATATTTCTTCTAGCTGACTTCTTCTCTTGGAGTCTAATAACCTAATACAAGTTATCCTCTTGAGCCGACTTGTCTTCTAGGGTTATTAGCCAACTCATTAGGGTTTCTTCTTGCTTTCCGGAATATTCTATTCTTGTCAGGTTTACACGTGGAGGTAAATACCTCCCGCAACTACCATAATATCAACACTCCCTCCTATATAGGGAGGTATTGAAAGTAATGGTCTTGAGCACAAACATACCATTCACCCGATAGCATCAACATGGTCGTATAGACTATCTCATGACTAGATCATGATCACCATCATCACTATCAGTGTCATCAACTGCATCATCTCTTGAAACCATACTCCATCTGAGTAATCAGACATGATGTTGGATAAGTCACTCACTCCACAAAGTGACACAAGAACCATTCTTCTAATCTGGACATATGTCCTGGAAGAATAAATGTCCTGGACCATTTTCCGTCTGGGAAATCTTTATCCATTGATCATCCATCTAGCTGATTAAACATTTTCCAACACTATTGATAGTCTTCAAGTCAATTGGAACAAAGCCATTCAATAGAACACAACCGTGTCTATCCATAGTAGTACACAACTACTATCCAGTGGTACACTACCACACCAAGTAGCACAAAGATACTTGATCAATGACATATAATCATAATCAGTGGAACACATCCACTACAGTAGCATCCATCTACTGTCCAGAGACATACAGTCTCCATAACAATCATCTGATATCAACCTGCACAGAAAAACATTATTATGATATAAACAAAATCATCTGGGCCATTCTTCCACTCACATCTGTGAGATATGGAAGAGCATCTGCCCTTAGAAAGTCAAACATCAATGATGAGCTATCTGGACTATTCTTCTCAAGCAAGGAAGAATAATTGTCCTGATTTCTGAGCCTGGACCATTCCCCACCCCGGGCCATTCCTCCGACACTAGGAAAAGTGTAACCTGGAGAGAATGAGTCTGCCCTAAGGAATGTATGTCCCTGATTGCTGAACCTGGACCATTCCCCACCCTGGGCCACTCCTCCAACACTAAAAAAAGTGCAACTTGGAGAGAATGAATCTGCCCTAAGGAATGACTGTCCGGACCATTTCCTAAGGAAATGATTGTCCTACACCAACCTCCAAAACAGACCATTCCCCATGTTAACCACAATGGGAAATCGTTGTCCGACGAGGCAGGCCAGTCTTCTTGAGTAACCCTCAAGAAGAGAGACTTCCCTAGACCATTCCCCATGTTAATCACAATGGGAAATCATTGTCTATGGTACATCATCAATCCATCGAACCATTTTCATTACGAAAATGACCATTCAATCTGGACCATTTTCCAAACTGGAAAATGCATGTCCGTCAGAAATCTCAAACCACTTTACGAATCTGGAAAGGAACTGCTCATCCTAGACCATTTTTCGAACTGAAAAATGACTATCCATCAATCAATAACACATAGTTCTCCCTCCCAACCTGGGAGTCATCTCCTCCTTTTTCAATAAGGAAGTCATCTCCATGAGCTCCAGACTGAGTACGCAAACTCTTTCATCTTGGACATAAGATTTACCAAAATTTCTAATTATCTTCTCATCTATGGAGATATATATTGGAGAACCACTTTCTCCTTTATGGACTTCATCACAGAGAATATAATGCTTGATCTCAAATGTACTTCGCCCTGGAACACTGGTTTTCTCTGAAGGCTTCATATATCTCTGATCAATAAAGTATATCATTGTTGGATTCCTCTTTGGTTCCTACTAGCTCACAACATCGTGGCAAAAGTCAAACTGGAACATATCCATGTGGCACTTTTTCTGTCATCATGAGATCTTTGTCATGGATTGGCAATCCATCATCCTGGTCTTCTGAGTAATCATTCTAATAGAAAGTCTTCACCACACTTCTGTTGTGCATTGGAGGTTCTCCACCAATTTTTCTTCTTCCATCTGCATACAAGGGTCTCTTTCTGGTATGCCTCAAATGTTGGGTATCTGTTATATTCTTTGCATGTGTGTGTGTGTGGGTGCGTCAGATATGAAAAATGCGTCTGACGATCCCTCGTAGTAGTGCTCTGTTTGTGTCGTGTGCGTCAGGAAATTTCCTAGGGGGGTCCCAGGGGAGGGCAAGTATGTCCCCCCTGGTTACGCGTAGCGCCCCAAATTTTTGTTTTGGGCAGTTTTTTCTATTTTTAGCGGATTTTTCTATTTTTAGCGGTTTACTAAAAATAATCCCGGTTTTAGGGATTAGGGTTTTGGTATCTATGGAATCCCTAAAAACATTGTATATATTGTATAGTGAATGGTGAAATTCGACATAATGAATATAAGAAAGGTTTTCCCGGTTGAGGGTTTCTGGTATAAATCTCTGTGTACTATGTGAATGAGCCATTGATTAATTTATGTTTTTCTTAAGAATCTATATGCATTGATTTACTTCACAGGTTTAAAACTTACATCAAAGCCTTGAGGTTTCTCTTCATACACTCTTTGTTCAATTTCTCTGGAGAACAATCTTTGCATTCATCTGATGGAGAACTCCAACCCATGGATATTGCAGATGATATAATGACTCATGTAGAGGTGTGTCTGGTTTATTGGAACGAGTAATCATCATAGTCTTCTCCCTCCATCTGGGGGAACCTCTAGTTCTATATCTCACAATGCTTTCATTCATAAGTCTTCCATACACTGTTCTTCATCACAACTTCCAGTTCCTCTGCTTGATTGCTTTTAGTGAGTTCATATCAGGCTGGTAGTCTTGTGATTTTCGATACAATGACTAGTTGTTTTGTCTTTTCTTTCTCTCTTGGAATCTTCATGTTCTTCCTCATGTTTCTCTTTAGCTCTTGAGTTCATGGAGTTTTCTATAGATTCCATGCTCTGAAGATTCCAAATTCTTTCTTTCATCATAGGATCATGGATGTGGATGGACA
>ML785384.1:890074-909005 GCA_009831015.1 Picea engelmannii
AGTTCCACGATCTTTCCTTTCACGATATCCAACACTTTATTCTTGGCAAGGATGAGGTCAATCCTTGTCTTCCACACTCTGAAGTTAGAAGCTCCATCTAACTTGTTTTCTGACTTCATAGAGTAAGTCATGGCTGCCTTGACTTGGTCAACCCTAGATTTGACCAAAAAAACTCAAACTTGACGTCTTGGCTTGCTGAGAGTACCAAGAGATGTGCTAGACTAGGGTGCACTGGTCTATCTAGAAATTAGGTCAATCCCTTCACTTAAGGTGCCTCAATGAGAGGGTTAGGGTTTCTGCAACTGCACCTGCTAGTAACCCTAGCGACAGTGCTTTGGTGACTGCTCCTACTAGAAACCCTAGTGACAGTTCTTCAACGAGCTTAATATCCTTATGGCTATGCTCCCTTCTAGTGGTTAGACTGAATGAAGGAGGTGTGGGCCCATAACCTGTTATAATATAATGGATGTGCTCATTTTACCATCGACAATATCACTATTGTCACCCAACCATAGGCCGAATCCACCCTCCGAGCACCTTAACCTTGACAGAGAATTACTCTGGAAGAAAACCCTAGGCTAGATAGCCAAACAAAGGGTAACACATCTTTCCCCAAGGATAGCACACCAAACAAGGGTTGATCAAATAGTCCAAACCATAACCAAGAGATAGTCCAAGCCAAAACGAAATCTTCTAGGTGTAGCAGCTGCAACGACAGCTCTCCTCCAGACTTGCGCACAAAACTGCCCAACTGCAGTGCGCACAAGTGTGCTCTGCAATTCTAAGAATACTGGCCAGAATGAAGACTAACCTCCTGTATTTATACTAAATATGGCAGACTGCCAGGGCCGACTTCTCATTCTGGGTACTAATTCTTTAGTATATAATATTTCTTCTAGCTGACTTCTTATCTTGGAGAATAATAACCTAATACAAGTTATCCTCCCGCAGCTACCATAATATCAACAAAAATCTTGTTCCAGTGCTCAGGTATCATCAATTTTCGTCTTGTAGGTCGTCATATTTCTCAGCATTGTTGATAATTCATGAATCTATTGATGTTGTTTGTTGCAAGGAAAATGCCTCTCTGACAACCAATGATCTGCCAATCGCCGAAAACACCAAAAGGAAAGAATGTGCAGGTTGGTAAAGCTTCGAGTCCAACTGTTGTTGAACATCAGTTTTAAGAACTTTCCTAGAAAAATCCTTCTTGATCCTACATTAATATTTTAATAACCCTGAATGTCCTCCTATAGGAGAAGTGTGCAATTCCAAAAGGACCTTTTGTTTGAGATGAGAATTATTACATAAATATAGGTGATATTGGTACAACAATAAATCATTCTTCCACACAAATATCTCTAATGCACTTGGGTCCTCTTGTAGTTGTTGAATGATTTTGCATACATTCTGATATTTCTTCTTGCTTCTTGCTTCTTCTACCCAATTAGATTGCAGAATGGAAATAACACATATAAACTCTATGTCTTCTTCTTTCTTTGAAAGTGCATCTGCCACTAGATTCTGTTTTATTTTTTCATAGATAATTTCAAAGTCATAACCTAGCATCTTTGTAACTCATTTTTGTTGCTATTATGAAGATAATCGTTCTTCCAAAATTAATTCAAACTATGATGATTTTTTTTTACTTTGAAGGGTTGTCCTGTTATGTAAGCGTGCCATTTATTCACTGCATGTAACATGACCAACATTTTCTTTTCATCGATGGGTTTGAATAATTTCTTTCCTCTAATTTGGCTGGTTTCTAAGGAAAGGGGCCTTCCTTCTTGCATTAAAATTGCACCAATGCCATGTCCCGTGACATCATACTCCACAATAAAGGTTTTTGTGAAGTTAGGCATGGCCAGGACATGAGTTGTACACATAGTCTCCTTAAGTTTTCAAAAGTCGTGGTTTCTTCTTAAGTCCAAGAAAATACCTCGTTTTTTAATAATGTTGTTAGAGGCGCTAGTATTTTCCCATCATTTTTGACAAACTTGCAGTAATAGATTTTTAATTCTTAGAATCCTCTAAGATTCTTCAAGGTTTTGGGAATTGACCATTCCATCATAGATTTAATTTTGTTAGGGTCCAATTTAACACCTTCACGAGATACAATATGACCAAAATATTCCACTTCTTGGACCCCAAAGGCACACTTGGAAGGATTTGCATATATTTTTGTTCTTCCAATAGTTTTAATACCATGTCAACATGTTCTACATGATCTTTCCAAGAATTGCTATAGATTAATATATCATCAAAAAATACTAACACAAATTTTTTGAGGAAGGGTTTGAAAATATAATTCATTAATCTTTGAAATGTTGAAGGAACATTAGTCAGGCCAAATGGCATCACCAAAAACTCTTAATGACCTTCATGTGTTCTAAAGGTTGTTTTGGGGATGTTTTTTTGCCTCATTCTGATTTGATGATGTTCAGAATGAATATACAATTTAGTAAATAAAATTGTTCCTTGCAATTCATCTAATAATTAATCAATGATAGGAATAGGAATAGGAAACTTGTCTTTAATGGTAATTTTGTTGAGTTGTCTATAATTTGGATACATATGCCATGAACCTTGATTTTTCTTAACCATTACCATTGGTGAAGAGAAAACACTTTGGCTAGGTTGAATGATGCCAACCTCTAACATTTCATGAATCATATTCTCAATATCACTCTTTTGTGCATATGGCTACCCCTAATGTTAGGTGGCACAATACCTGGTTGAAAATGAATAACATGGTAATGATTTCGAGCAGGTGGAAGACCCTTAGGCATCTCTCCAAATACCTTGGAATGATTGTCGATAAATTTTTGGAGATCCATTAAAGGAGAGGGTTTCCCTTGGATACTTCTAAGTTCAATTTCCTTTCCTTCTAACGAAAATATTATGAAACATTCCTAAAAATTAAGATCCAATGTTCCCAAGGATTGTAACCATTGAACCCTTAATACAACATCAACACCACCCATTTGGATTTCAATCATGGGAATATCCAATAAATAATACACCATAGTGAGCTTAATACTATGGCACTTCACTGAACAATTTGTGGTACCTCCATCTGCAATCATCATTGGATACTTTGATGTTGGATATATAAAGCAATTGGGAAGTTTTGCTAATTTGAAATTAATGAAGTTATGGGTACTACTAGAATCGATCAACAATGTTATCTTCTTCTTTTTTATATATCCTTCTATCTTGAGGGTTTGAAGAGTACTGATTCTAGCCAATGCATGACAATATATGGTTGGAGTACTCTCTTCTAGTTCTAGATCTTGTGATGGTTCCAATTCTTGATCTTCTTTCTCTTCATAGTCTATGCAAAATAATTTCTTCTTGTTCGACACATAATCCTTGGGATTGCGTTATTGTAACATTAATGTACACATGAAGAGTCGTAGGTGATAGGAAGATTCATGTGTTGGATAGGACCAACAATCAAATTTTGTGTATTTATCAAATCTCAAGATAATTCAATAAACATCAAGTGTGGAGTTAATTTTTTTCCATCCCTAGCCTAACAATGGTATCAGATCCAACGAAAGTTAACTCCACAAGTGTTTCTCCTCCTATGAAGAAAACACCCTCTCCCATCTCTACCATCTATTCCTTTTCCGTCTGATTCTTTGGTTGATTTTATCTTCCATATTCTCTAACTGATTCTTCGTGTGTTAGGTTTCCTTGGCATGAGTAAACCCTATTTTCTCTGGTTTCACTGGTGTTAGGTTTCTATTTCATATCTATCGACCTCCTGCAACTAATTCACGCACTGCATGAGTTAAATTGCAACATATTCATATCCATTGCATTCACAAAGAAACCATTGACTGCTCCCGTCGACTTTCCATCTCATCACTCATCACCTGAAATATCCATCAACCACTCCCTTGCCAAATTGACCACTCATTTGCAAACCTTAATTTCCTCTGTTTCTCTCTGCAATTTCTTTTTCCTTCTCCATTCGCAAAGAATCGAACCCGAGAACTATCGACCTCTGTTCTGGTTGTGAGATATAGGTCGCGTAGGAGTTGAGGAAAGAGAGAACTTTCAAATTTGGAGCTTTTGTGATGTTCAGATGAATATTTATGACTATGCATACATTTCTAAAGTTCCAATTCCTTTTCCATGAGGAAACACATTTCATTAACTTCTTTCGTGCAGTTTTCTTGTTGCACATATCGAACCATTGCGGTTAGAAACTGTTAATTGGGTCGTCCTCAAACATTTGGTTTTTCTAGGGTCCATGATGCAACTAGATTATTTAGTGCCCCATGAAATATTCAGATAACTTCACAAAGAAAGAACCTTGTAGCCTCTATGAGCTACACTTAAGTGCCAATAACCATGTTGTACCTGGGTCATTTGAGTTATCTCAAGTCTTCAAAGAGCTTTAACAAAGTGAGAACCTGTAGAAAATTGTAAGAATTTTGTTATTTATGCCAAAGCATGTTGTTGTAGGTGTGGTTGTTGGGATTGTTGGTCAAAATTTTAGTATGCTAGTGGTTTTCAAATTGGTGGTTGAAGCCTCTAAGTGAAGTCACTTAAATAAAAACCCTAATTGAATCAAGTATAAAGACCTAACTCAAGCATATTTCTTTCTATCAAGTAAGAAATGAAAGGATGCATAAATAAGCTCAGAGGTAGGGGGGCTGGCATAATCCCCATGAGAGATTTGAGTTGTGTTGTGTCCACTAGAGAAAAAATGGACATGAAGAAAAGACATGCACAATGAAGATCAATGACAAGCAAGATCAGACTGAAGACAAAGTTAAAGCCCCGACAAAAGGTAAATCACATGTTCATTATGTTGTTTCCCATTGCAATATAGAAGTAACTGAAGATCTGTTTAATACTTCATTTGCTTCTTGGAGAGATGCATGGATTCTTGACACATGCGTAACCTCTAACATGAAATTTTGAAGAGATTCTTTTGAATAATTTTTTGACAATATAGATGGCACAATGTATTTTGTAGATAGATCAAGTATCAAGCCTTCGGGAATGGGCACCATTAGGCTCAACTTGCTCGGACTCCTAGATTTTCTTCTACATAATGTACTCTATATTCCTTAGCTGCAAAGGAACTTGTTTTCCCTTGTGCACATCAGATAACAAGGCCACTCTATTCATATGTTTGGTGGAAAAGTTTAAGTACAGAAGGATTTTGACAACATGGTTGTCATGACCATAATGGAAGATGGAAGACTGTTGAAGCTAAAAGAGACATCTTCCCATACACAAAATGATGCATACCTCTCTCATCACAATGCATGTATAATTCCATCTTGTCTTTTGTGGTATGATATATTTGGCCATATTAATTATGACAGTCTTTGTTTGTTGAGAAAAAATGGTGTTTCTAGTTTGCCTACTATTCCTAGGAAATTGAAGCAATGTGATGCTTGTATCCTTGGAAATCACAACAAACAACCCTTTCATGATTCTACTTCTAGAGCATGTAGAAAACTCGAACTGATTCATTATGAATTGTGTGTCCCTATGCCTATTCCTTCTTCAAATGGAAACAAATATATCATGACTTTTATTGATGATTACACCTGTTATCGTAGGATTTGTACTTGTTCATATCCCCACGCAAGTGTCAAATCTGCATAACTATAGGAAATCCTACCACTATAAATTTTGTAAGAAATCTCGTTGTTTTAGTGATGAAGGAGATCCACCAAAGGGGATTCTTCCTTGGTTACCTCAAGGGATCAAAGTAGCAAGTTTGTTAACCAAGCCTACCGCCCCCTCTCTTGATCACCTAAGTCAAGGTCTAGGTCGAGGAGAACTAAAAGGTATAAATACGTTTGAGTACTTTCCCAAGACAAGAACACTTATAGTATATTTATAATGATTTCCAAGTACAAACATGCAAATAATACCTCTCTAAGACACTAGACAATTAAAATTATATGGCTGTTATGAAATTGCAGCAGTACTACAATTTATAACAAGTATAAGTTTGTAACAACAACAATAAGAAGAGATAAAAAAATGCATCAATTGACAAGGAAAACTTAGCACATATCCAATAGATTGATATCCAATTGTTTCAAGAAATTTCTGGTCATGTTATACCACCATTAGAGAAATGTATGCAACAAATTAGAGTATGTTAAGATGGTTGTAGCAAACTTTTGCAACAACAACAAGTTTACTAGAGAGTTAGTGAGTGTTAGTGCTAGTAAAGTTAGTAGGAAGCTTGAGAGATTTGAAAAAAGGGAGTTTGTTGATCACTTTCACCATAAGAGAGCTTAGAGATTAGTGTCTTTGAGGGCTAATGAGTATTTACAATAATAATACAATAATTTTTAGAGATGAAGCTAGAAAATACTAAGAGGTAGGGCTTAAAATCTAAGATGCTATCAGATTAGGGCCTTTGGGTTTAACCCTTAAGGAGAATGAATGCTAGAGTGCAAACAGTTTTGGGCTCTAGCAATCTTTTCTCCCTTCTTAAGTACTTCAACTAGGTCAGAATCAAGATTCTAGGGACAAAATCCTAAAGTGCTATCAATTTAGGGCTTTAAGAGTCTAACCCTAGTTAGGATTTATTCACAAATTTTGGATAAAATTAACCTTGTGAGAGAAGGAATCACTTATGCTCCTCTCTTAAGGTTTTACCAAGCAAGTTTTCAAGCATGTACAAGTAAATTTACTATGAAACATTTATAGCATGAAATAAAATTGCAGAAAATTTACTTCACCAAGATACCATGAAAATAAACCCTAAGTGCAACAATTCCATCTGAAAATCAGCAAAGAAACATCCACACTTGACCTCCAAGAGATAGTGCATGAGAGAAAAGAACCAATAACCCCAAAGTAGCAAAAATTTCAGACTTGTTCTCTCACAAATGGTGAGAAGATGTTATGATAAAATGAAATGTCAAGGTGCTTTATTTATATGGAGATACCTTGACCTATTTGTCCACTTAAAATTCTAAAAAAAAAATATAAGAGGGTCGATTTGAAAATGAAAATTACATAAAATAAAACCCTATAAGGGTGACGTCATGCCCTAGGAGGGTGACATAGGCTCTCAAAGTGTAACATCAAGCATGAAGGAGGGAGATGTTGGTCCTCCAAAGGCCATGTGTCATTCTCTCATGTGCCAAAGTGTCATGCCATGAGTCTCCTCCTGTCCAACCACATCTGAAACCATCTCATCCACCAAACCCTAGTCTCCAAGGTGACATCAAGGGATAATGGGTGACGTCCTAGGCCTCCAAAGGCAAACACCCAAGTGGAAAAGGATGCAACATCATCTTCCAATGTTGCTAGGGTGCATCCAAAGGCAATTCCCTCCACTCTCAATGTGAAACAATCATCATCAATGGTCTCCGATATGTGGAGTATGGAATCCATCCCATGGGCAAGGTCCTGCAAAGACAAACAAGTACGTTGTTAGCACTAAAATCTACCCATCAGAATTTTTGAAATTCTGCCAAAATTGCACAAGCTTCACCTAGCCTTATGTCGCCTCAATCTCAATCTAGTGTATGTTGTGGAATATCTTAATATTTCAGTAGTAAAATATGCATATTTTCAAAAACACTCGCTGCAGGAAGTTAAGAGTTTTGGTAGCGAAACCCTTACAATGTGCAATGGGTTCACTACATGAATTTTAACTTCAGTAAGATGCTTGACATCTCAATATTATAGTAGCTTCACATTTTCAACATGGTGAAGTCTCAGCAAATGTCCTTGTCTTTTGAATTATGAAATATTTCAATTCAAAGTCTAGTTTGTGGTCTCTTTTATTTCATTTGAAAAGGCCAAGTTACCCATGCCAAGTTTTACCCAAAAGTAAACATTTTAAAAAATTGTTATTTATTATGAATATTTTATATTTAAATAATATGTTTTATAATTTTTACAAAAGTTATGGTCTTTGTACATTGTACCCAAACTTCAATTTTAAACCAAGTGCCAAGTGCACCACTAAGTGTCAAGTTATTTTCATTATCTTGGAATCTATGGTTTTATTTGGCTTATGTATGGTCGACAACAATATCTAGAAAGCCTCAAAGTCATTCTCAAATATATAGGTCAAGAGCTTCTGTACATTCTGGATGAAAATGAAATTTCCTTGTTCAGGTGAAGGAGCAACTTGTATTGATAATTCTTAGATCGCTTTAAGAATTCTAAGGTTGTCATTGTTGGATTACTGAGAGGGGGAGTGAATCAGTAATAGAGAAATATAATCTTTTTTAACCATATAATCCAGAGTAAATAAGAAATGAACAAATGAACAATCATACACATACACAGTACACCAGTGTTTTATGTGGAAACCCAAAGTGGGAGAAAACCATGGAATGTTTTTTCTTATATGTCTTGAAGAATTACATTCATTGGAAGCACCAACTTCCTTTGTTTTCCAGCTGCAACTGGAAGGAGGCTCCAACCCCCTAGTTTCTCAGGCTACAACCTGAGTGAAGCTCTAACTCCCCAATTATTTGGCTACAACCAGAAGGAGTCTACAACCCCCTATGATCTCTGACTACAACCGGAAAGTGGCTACAACCACCTATCCTTGCCCCGTCCAACCTCCCTGAAGTAGAAGTTTAATGATGGAACCATTGTCACACTATCAATGTGAGATATACCATTGTAAACCTGTACCAATAATCATGAACCATGCATCAACCATTCATCAACATGTACCTCAACCTGTAATCAACATGTACCATAAACAAGTGCATCAACCATGCACCAACCTGTACCAAACAACCTGCAATCAACATGTACCATAAACAAGTGCATCCAACCATGTACCAATTATGTACCAAGCATGTATCAACTACTCATCAACTATGGCTCATCAAGATGTACCAACAACATCAACTATACACCTCATGTATGTGCCAACTCATCAACTACTTGTCTCAACCATGTACCCAACATGTACCTCAACCAAAATCCCTCGTCAATTTCATCATCCAAATATGATTTGTGACTCTGTAATAGACCTGGTGTATATGATCACATACCTGTAAACCTTTCTTAACTTTAACAACAAGAGACTAGCATTTTCATCAAACTTTTCTTTAGTCTCACATGACTAGTTTTGGATTAGTCAACAACCCTAACTTGAAATAATCATAATTGTGTACATGTAATGAATAAATATATGAAAATAGTACACAATGTTCTTCAGTGTGTTTTGTGCAATTCCTCCAGACGTCACTACTTGGAACCTCTCAGAAAATGAGTTATAGCAAAAATGGCATACATTGTTGAATTATGGCTTATTCTAGAGAGCGAACTTGTAGAGCATGCCCCGGAAGGAATATTTGTTGTATGGATCTGAAAATTTTACACAGAATACTATAGACTGTAATCTAACCAACACATGTTTTCTTACTTAATTTGGATCTGTTATGAAGAAGTTATGATGTTTTTACCCGAAACACCTGTTTTAGACTAGTTTCAAGACTAGCCACAAACCCTAGTTTCCACGGAGCGTAACTCCAAAACTACAACAACCCGAAAGCTTAAATTCGTACCACAACTACTTGGATATGTTTTCTCAATGGCCTATCAATTTCACGGTTTGAATCATTCTAGAAAAAAAAATATTGTGAAAATGATGATATGGCATGTAAATAACATACCTTAGAAAGCATCATCAAAATAATTTATCCTCCCTTGAATTTCGGCCTTGTTTACTTCGCCTTCTCTCTGAAATTCGGCTTAGATATCCTTTGGTTACCTCAGTCACATGTAGATATTCAATATGCTCAAGTGAAATGTAAAATGAGAGAGCCTCACCTCTTATTTATACTTTCATGTAGCTTCCTCAAGGGGTTACCTTTTAACCATCTTAACCCACTTTCCTTATTTTAGGGTTAACCAACTTCTAACCACTTGTCCATTTAGTAATTTATCCATTAAATTTATTATTTAAATAATTTATTTTTTATCCAATTTGACTTATATTGCACTCATCACTTCACTTTACCTCAATGGTTACCTTCTAACCATCTTAAACCACTTTCCTTATTTTATGGCTAACCCACTTCTAACCTCTTGTCAACTTAGTAATTTCTCCATTAAATTTATTATTTAAATAATTTCTTTTGTATTCACTTTGAATTATAGTACACTCATCACTTCAGTTTATTATTTACCTTCTAAAAATCTCTTAAACCACTTTGACTACTTTGACATTTTGGGGCTTCATCACTCATGAGGATTCTCCAACTTCACATGGCCATAACTCTCTAACCGTGAGGAGTTATGTGACGTTCCACATACCACTGGAAATGGCATGACATGTACTATCCATATAGAATAGTATTACCTAAAAATATATCAAAACTCATATCATTATACATTAAACAAACTTGGGTCCATTACCCAAACCGGGGTTCTCCGACTTCCTTCAAGGGTTGACATCAATGAAAACCAGCCTTAATCAACAATATCCCCCTTTGGAATTGATGGAAACACTTTGATGCAATAATGAAATCATGTCATGCAATAATGAAGTTATATTGCTCATGCTCCCCCCTGGAACCATGCCTCTGTCCTCTGCATCTGATAAATCACCCCCCCTTTGTCATCAATGGAAAAGGTATTTTTCCTTCTGGGGATTCGTGTACATATAATACATATAAGATAAACATTCAAAATCATTCATTTTGGAGTAGAAATAACTTCGAGTCTCTGGCGAAGATACTCAAAGGATTCCCATGGAAGTGGTTTTATAAATATGTTTGTCACTTGTTCTTTTATGCCCACATACTCAACTCTGATGTTCTTTTCTGCAACCTGTTCCCGTAGAAAGTGATACTTTATTGGAATGTGCTTCGTCTTGGAGTGCATCACTAGGTTATTTGATATACTGGTGGTGCTTGTATTATCATAATAGATTGGAAAGGGCTCATCATACTCAACCTATATATCTATCAGAGTTTGTTTCATCCAAAGAACCTATGTACAACATGTTGTTGTTGCAATATACTCTGCCTCGGTTGTAGATAAAAAATACTGATGATTGTTTTTTGCTTAGACATGATACTAAACACTCACCCAAGTAGAATGTTGTTCCACTGGTGTTTCGTTAGTCATCAATACAACCTGCCCAATCCACATCTATGTAGGCAATAAGTGATAGATCCTTTCCTTTTGGATACCATAATCCAAACTCTTTTGTTCCTTTGAGATATCTGAAAATCCTCTTCACTGCTAATACATGTGATTCATTTGGTGTTGCTTGAAATCGTGCCACTTGTCCAACTGCCTGCATTACATCTGGTCTGGATGTTGTCACATATAGTAGGCTACCAATCATTGACCTATATTGCCTCTGATCGGTAGACTTTGAATCATCATCTTTTCTTAACTTGCAACTGGTTTGCATGGGAGTGATAACTGGTTTGCAATCTTCCATTCCAAACCTCTTTAGCATTTCTCTAATATACTTGGTTTGAGAAATAAAAATTCATTGGTTTCTTTGACGTATCTAAAGTCTCACAAAGAAGGATAGTTCTCCAAGTAATGACAATTCAAATTCATTATGCATATCCTTTGAAAATTTTTGGCTTAACCTGTCATCATCACTACCAAAAATAATATCAACATAAACTTCAATTAATAAAATACTATCTTGACTTACCTTGATGTAGAGGTTGTTGTCTGCAGTTCCCTTTATGAACCCTGCCTGCTGCAAATATTTATCCAATCTAGAGTACCATGCTCTAGGAGCCTGTTTTAGACCATACAAGGCCTTCTTTAATTTACACACATAATATGGGTTCTTTGACAACTGAAATCCTTTTGCTTGTTCAATGTGGACTTCTTCTTTAATTTCCCCATTCAGAAAAGATGATTTTACGCCCATCTGATACACTTTAATATTTTTGGAGCATGCATAAGCTAAAAGCAATCATATTGCTTCCATTCTGACAACTGGGGGAAATGTCTCTTCAAAGTCAATTCCTTCAACCTGTGCATATCCTTTACATACCAATCCATATTTTTTCCTTGTAACCTGTCCATCTTCATTCAATTTATTCCTATAAACCCACTTTGTGTCGATCACATTCTTATCATTTGGTCTTGGAACCAATTCCCAAGTGTCATTTTTCTCTATTTGATCCAATTCTTCATCCATGGCCTTATTCCAAAATTCATTCTTGTTGGTCTCTTCAAAATTGGTTGGTTCAATCATATATGTGAGTTCTAGGTGTGTTTGTTCTGGTGAACACATTCTTCTTCTAGTCTCAACTCCTTCATCTTTGTTTCCGATAATCTGATCTGAAGGATGATTATTCTGTACTCGTCTGCTAGGTGTCTTTGGAGTCACTTGTTGAATTTTATCTTCTTCTTTTGTCGGATCCTCTTCATCTTCCACTTATTTTTCATCTTTTGTTTCTTCTTTGTAAAGTTGTTCCATTGATTCATTTTCTTCTTCCTTCAATTCTTGTCTACCTGTTTCATCAATTGTTATGTTGATTCTTCCTACAACTTTGTTCAATCTCAGGTTATAACACTTGTATTCTTTTCTTGTACTTGAGTAACAAACACGTACTCCTTTGTCCACACAAGAATAAAACTTTCCCATCCTTCCATATTCTCTTTTGATGTAGCATTTGCTTCCAAAAACTATGAAGTGCTTCAGATTTGCTGGTCTTCCTTTCCATAACTCGTATGGAGTTTTTCCAGTGTTGTTTCTGAGCATTACTTTGTTTTGAATGTGAATTATTGTATGCACTACCTGTGTCCAAAACATATCTGTCAATTTGGAATCCATTAGCATTGTTCGAGCCATTTCTTGTATTGTCCTATTCTTTCTTTTAACAACTCCATTCTGTTGAGGTGTCCTAACAACGAAGAATTTCCTTTTTATTCCATGACTGCTGCAGTAGTCCATAAATTCCTTTGAAGTGAACTCTCCTCCATTATTAGATCTCAAGCATTTGTTTTTTTAATCCATTTCATTTTCAACCATTTCCTTATAGATCTTGAAGTTTTCAAAAGCTTATGACTTATTCTTGAGAAAGAAAACTGCAGTCATTCTTGTATAATCATCAACTAATAACATAAAGTACTTATAACCTTTTAAACACTTTGTTGTAGTTGGTCCAACTAGATCAGTATGCACAATTTCCAGTGGTCTTGTCATTGAATATTCCTTTGATTTGAACCTGGTCTTTGTTTTCTTCCTTGTTGACAATGCTTGCATAAATTGTTGGTTGGTTTCATGATCTAGGGCATTTCTCTGACTACTTCTCTTTTGTTGACTTTGAAAAGGTTATCAAAATGTATGTGATGCATTCTTCTATTCCATAGCCAATTTTCATCTTCATTTCCTAGACAACACTTTTCATTTCCAATTTCACTTAACGCATATATGTTGCTTGAAGTTCTCGCAGCTGTAGCAATCAATTTTTCTGAACCTTCTTTTCTTATCTCACACTTTTGTGAATCGAAAGTAACTTTATGACCTTGGTCACACATTTGACTCACACTTAGAAGATTATGTTTCATATCTTCTACTAGTAGAAAATTTTCTACCTTTGTATTCTTATTCCCAATTCTGATTGTGCATTTTCCAATGATTTTGGATGAATCATCATTTCCGAAGGAGACTGAACCATCTCTTTCCTTTCTTAATGTAAGAAACCTGTCTCTATCACTTGTCATGTGTTTTTAACAACCATTTTCAACATACCAACCATGTTTCTTCTGCTTAGCTTGTAGAGCAAGTGTGCATTCTTCATTGATGTATTGATTATGATTTCTTATCCATGTCCTTTTCTAAGTTTCATGTCTATGATTGTTGTTGTTCTGTTGTGGTTCTCTAGGAGGGATTGTCATTCTCCAATCTTTGGCCATGTGTCCAAAGTTGTTACACTTGTATCATTCCACTTCAGTTCTCAATGATTCAAAAATGTTGTAACTTCTTCTCTTTGTTTCACTAGGCCTTCTTGGATAACCCTTTTTTGTATGACTTTCAAAGTTTTTAATGTTCATGTTGTTAGCTCTACAATTCGCAACTTTGATTAGGCCTTTGATTGGTGATAATATCATTCAAAACGTTTGAACTGTTCTGCATATTTTTCTTTTGAAGATCCTTTCTTAATCTCACAATCTTTGCTTCCAAATTTTCAATGATCTTGTCTCTTTCTTCTAGTTGTTCTTTGAGTGCTTCTTCAATTCTTTTATCTTCTTCAATTTGAACCTTCAAATTTGTGATCATTTTTTCTAATTCCTGAGTGTCTTCTTTCTTGTCTAGTTCCACTTGTAGCTTCTTGTTTTTCCTCTTTTATTTTCTGATAACTTCTATGGAACTCATCAATTCCTCTCGGTAGTCAACTTCTTCCTTTTCAATTTCTTCTTCGTCTTCTTCATATTCTACTTCGGAGTCTTCTTTATCAGAGTCTTATACTGGCATGAATAGAACCCTTTCTATCTCACTGTCATTGACTTCATCTTCATCTGATGATGAGATGTCTTCTTTGGTGCATAAGATTTTCTTTATAACTTTCTTTGTGGTTCTTTTGCCTTTATATGTATGTCTTCTTTTTGAGTCACCTTCATCATTTCTCTTTTTATTATGAGGACATTTGTTAGCAAAATGACCAATACCATCACAATTAAAACAAATTAAAGGAATCTTACCTCTATACCTACCGTTGGTTCCCTTGTTCAATCTTCTGACAAAGTTGGCCACTTCTTCATCATCTTCTGAGACATCACTATTGTTGTTATGTTCTTTTTCTTGTTTCTTTCCCTTTTGCTTTGATCTTTTGGATGCTTTGAAGGCTTCCTCTTTTACATCTAGATTTTCCTGTTCAGTTCTCATTTCATACGCCGTGAAGATTCCATGTAGTTCGTCCATGATTATTGAGTTTAGATCTACTCTTTCTTCTAGTGTTGATATATTAGGTTCAAATCTCATAGGAAGAGATCTTAGTACCTTTTGAACAATTAAAGATTCTTGAATTTCTTCTCCCAATCCTATGATTACATTTACTGTTTCATTGACTCGTAAGATGTAAGCTACAATATTCTCATCTTCCTTCATCTTTAGTTGTTCGAACTGACCTCTGTAAGTTTGAAGTTTTGCTTCTTTGACTTTTGAATCTCCTTCATAAATATTTCAAATTTTGTCCCAAATCTCTTTAGCGAATTTACAATGTGCAACTTTGGTGAATATAGTTTCACCAAGACCATTCAGAAGTGCATTTGTGGCTTTGGAATTATTCTGACTGGGTTTCACTGTTTTTTCATTTGTTGGTGGAACTGCTGGTACTGTGTATCCATCTACAATTGATTGCCAAATTTCAAATCCCTATGTCTGTATATATGTCTTCATCCTTATGCTCCAAAATTCATACTTATGCCCATCAAACTATGGTATTCCATTTTTATACAAGTTGTTTCTCTCCATGATCTATCTTTCAAGGGTTAAACTGATTTATGAAGGAACCAACTCTTAAACCAATTGTTGGGTTATTGAGAGGAGGGGTGAATCAGTAATAGAGAAATCTAATCCTTTTTTAACCATATAATCCAAGTGTTATATCAATGTAGCATTATCATCCAATAACTGCAGAGTAAATAAGAAATGAACAATCATACACATACACAGTACACCAGTGTATTACGTGGAAACCCAAAGCGGGAGAAAACCACGTAATGCTTTTTCTTATATGTCTTGAAGAATTATATTCATTGGAATCACCAACTTCTTTTGTTTTCCAGCTGCAACTGGAAGGAGACTCCAACCCCCTAGTTTCTCAGGCTACAACCTGAGGGAATCTCCAACTCCCCAATTCTCTGGCTACAACCAGAAGGAGGCTACAAACCCCTATGATCTCCAGCTACAACCACCTGTACTTTCCCCATCCAACCGCCTTGAAGTAGAAGTAGAATGATGGAACCACTATCACACTATAATTGTGAGATATACCACTATAAACCTGTACCAATAAACATGAACCATGCATCAACCTATACCTCAATCTATAATCAACCTGTACCATAAACAAGTGCATCAACCATGCACCAACCTATACCAAAAAACATGTAATCAACATGTACCATAAACAAGTGCATCCAACCATGTACCAATTATGTACCAATCATGTATCAACTACTCATCAATATGTACCAACATCATCAACTATGCACCTCATGTATGTGCCAACTCATCAACTACTTGTCTCAACCATGTACCCAACATGTACCTCAACCAAAAGCACTCATCAATTTCATCATCCAAATATGATATGTCTTTCTATAATAGACCTAGTGTATATGATCACATACCTGCAAACCTTCCTTAACTTTAACAACAAGAGACTAGCATTTTCATCAAACTTTTCTTTAGTCTCACATGACTAGTTTTGGATTAGTCAACAGCCCTAAATTGAAATAATCATAACTATGTACCTGTAATGAATAAATATTTGAAAATAGTACACAATGTTTTTCAGTGTGTTTTATGAAATTCCTCCAGGTTTCACTACTTGGAACCTCTCAGAAAAGGAGTTATAGCAAAAATGACATACCTTGTTGAATTATAGCTTATTCTAGAGAGAAAACTTGTAGAGCATGCCCCGCACGAAATATTTGTTGTATGGATTTGAACATTTTACATAGAATAATACAGACTGTACTCTAACCAAAACATTTTTTCTTACTTAATTTGGATCTGTTATGAAGAAGTTCTGACGTTTTTACCCGAAACACTCATTTTAGACTAGTTTCGGGACTAGCCACAAACCCTATTTTCCACAGAGTGTAACTCCAAAAATACAGTGAACCACAAGATGAAATTGATACCACATATACTTGGATATATTTTCTCAATGGCATATCAATTTCACGGTCTGAATCATTCTAGAAAAAAAATTAATGTGAAAATGGTGATATGGTCTGTAAATTACATACCTTAGAAAGCATCATCAAAAGAATTTATCCTCCCTTGAATTTTGGCCTTGTTTACTTCACCTTCTCTCTGAAATTTGGCTTAGATATCCTTTGGTTACCTCATTCACCTGTAGATATTCAATATGCTCAAGTGTGATGTAAAATGAGATAGCCTTGCCTCTTATTTATACTTTCATGTAGCTTCCTCAAGGGGTTACCTTTTAACCATCTTAACCCACTTTCCTTATTTTAGGGTTAACCAACTTCTAACCACTTGTCCAATTAGTAATTTATCCATTAAATTTATTATTTAAATAATTTATTTTGTATCCACTTTGACTTATAGTACACTCATCACTTCAATTTACCTCAAGGGGTTACCTTCTAACCATTTTAAACCACTTTCCTTATTTTATGGCTAACCCACTTCTAACCTCTTGTCAACTTAGTAATTTCTCCATTAACTTTATTATTTAAATAATTTATTGTGTATTCACTTTGAATTATAGTACACTCATCACTTCAGTTTATTATTTACCTTCTAAAAAACTCTTAAACCACTTTGACTACTTTGACCTTTTGGGGCTTCTAGATGACTCATGAGAGTTCTCCAACTTCACATGGCCATAACTCTCTAACCGTGAGGAGTTATGTGATGTTCCACATACCACTGAAAATGGCATGACATGTACTATACGTATAAAATAGTATTACCTACAAATATATCAAAACTCATACCGTTATCCATCAAGCAAACTTGGGTCCATTACCCAAACCTGGGTTCTCCAACTTCCTTCAAGGGTTGACATCAATGAAAACCAACCTTAATCAATAGCCATTGCAAAGCCAGTTTTATTTATGGTATACAATTCTTGTATAAGTAATTTTAAATGCCAACTAAAATGTCGACCTAGGCAAAGGTTCATATGTTTCCTTCACTTGAAGACACTATTGCATATGCCAAAATGCTCGAGGTTGTAGGGTGTTCACTCCTTAATGTGCATGGACGAATCATGGATGAGAAATATGGGAAAAACATTAGAGATGATTGGGATATAATTAATGTTTATATTGGTGGTGGAAAGCTTATTTGATTGTAGGCTTCTCAAAATTTTACTAGTTTCTCTATGCTATGTTCTATTTCTTCACCAAACTAAAGGTTTGAATGGTATTGATGGGCTTCATATGAATCTTGATGTTGTTTATAAAAATATTGTCTTTGTCAATATTACTGCTTATTTGATATCTAGGGAAGACGAGCTTTTTGAAACCATGAAATATGAAGAGAAAGGAAACCCAGTTGCAATCAGAAGTTAGACTTGTTTCTCAATTATGATCTCAGCCTACCTATATAAGGTGAATATTTGTCGAAGTATCAATAAATTTTTCATGGATTTAGTCTAATAAAATACATGTTGAGTCATTCTATGGAGGATTATCATGCAACTGAATTCAAAGAAAATAAAGGCTATGAACTTAGATTGTTTGCTATTTTTTTATGGTCATTTAAGTGAAAATGTGCCTTCACACCTACAAAAGAACTTGTTTCAAAATATTTTGAATAAGGAAACATTTTGGAAATAGATAAGGCCGTTCTCACAGAGGCACCAAATCTTGGGTAGAAGTGGTTCCACTGTTGTGACTATCATCCTGATAGATGTGTTGTGAAGAAGTGGAGGATGGAGCTAATTGGGACCATCATGTAATGAATGTGTAGTATAAACTTGTGGAGAAAACAATGGAAAACATGTGGCAATGTACTTGTAGGAAGAGCATATGCATAATCAAAAAGTTTCTCATTTATAAAGAGATTGGATAGTCAACTAAGCATCTGTTTAACATTCCATGACAGTACTTGATAGCTACAAGATTTCAAGAAGGTTAACTATTTCCAAATTTCCATGGATTCAACTAACATCTTCAAGAAACATTTGAGCCTTCAAGGATACGGGTGGTGGTCGAAGGAGAACAATGTTGGCATAGCAAGTACCGACAATAAAGTATTAAAAATTATATTTTC